>JAWRVZ010000174.1:1385000-1423975 GCA_037043235.1 Rhodeus uyekii | reverse complement strand
GACTCAAAGAGAGAAGCACAGAAACACTTTGAAACGCATGAGAGAGTTTTTCATGGAAAACTGTGGTACAGCAGCAAAGAAATCCAGCACTGATAAAAGGAAGGAGAGAGAAGGCTGTGGGAACACTATTGATGAACAATGAACTGTACCAATTGGTTATAATTATTTTGTGAAGTGGAAAACAACTTGTATACACCAATTTATATTTATTGTGGTAGTTTATTTACCTTTGAGTAGAAGATGTGTATTAAACACAATTTTTTGCGTTTTACTTTAAGCTCAGATTCTTTCACTGATCACAGGGGTGGCTCCTTATAAGCATTAAAGACTTTTGTTGTTACGCAGCGGTGACCCAGCAGAGGGCGCGAGAAATCTTTGGTCCATTGACTTGACTCTATTTTTCACTTCAACTTCTTTGTGCAATTAACATTAATGTTCATCTTATTAGTAAAACTTGCAGGGGACACATTACGAGGATTTTTGCCTCTGAAAAAAAAAAACGGGTATTATTGGAAGCTCTTAAGCCGTTGTCATAGATACACTCTCAAGCCTCTAGTAAACAGCAGAAGTAATACAAAGTTAATGTGAAACATCAGAGAACATAAATCGTTGATATTTGATTTAACTAGTTTTTAGATTATGTTTTAAACATGAATAAGATTGAAAGTATAGATCTGGGATGACTTAATTTGCACAAAATAAATAACATATATTTTGTCTTCATAAGATTAATGTGAAATATGTTATTAATAAAAAAAACGCCTGGTATGTAATAGTTAGAACCAATTGTATCCTAACTATCCGCGTGAGGGACATTTTCAAGGGCAGTGTTTAAGTTCGTTCTGGGTTAAAACAGAAACACTTGCAGTAGGACCATTTTATGCGGTATGCTAATGTCAACAGATGCACTCTTCTCGGATTGGTTTAAAGTCGACTTAACTTCCTTAAGCTCCACCCACTGTTCTCTATATATCTGAAGTGTCTCGCGGCGCTCGTTTACACACACTCGAAACGGTCATTTTAAAGGAAATGGTTGTTCTGGTCAAACCGAGTCCTCAGTTGGGCAGCAAAGCGATGGATGGAAATCAGCACAAAGTAGAGGCGAATGTTCTGCTCCTTGGAGCAGAAAATGTTGGGAAGTCCGGTGAGCACAAAAATTAGATTGACTTAGACGTTTGAAGACAGAGATTTCTGTCGTTTTTATATGGTCTGTTTTGTTAAGTTTATGTATAATAATTTATTTGATCTACTCGTTTGCAGCTCTCACCGTGCGATTTCTCACCAGAAGATTCATCGGAGAATATGGGGATATTGGTACGTCAAAAACGATTTACTATAATACCATTAGTAAGGATCATTGTTTATATATTCTTTATGAATAGTCCTTAATTTAATTTCACTATGCTCTCTTTCAGAATCAATATACAGTCATGTTGATAAAACAGATGGGCGAGAGATTTCCTTAAAAATCTGGGACTCCCTGTATCCACAGGTGTGATGAGTATTTTGTTTGAGATATTTCTGTTTCAAATTATAGAATGCATAAAGAGGGTCAAATTGTGTTTTAATAAGTCAATAATAATATTTAATTCCTTAACTCACCATAGGTTAGTCAAAATATGGCAAAATTGTTTTATTTTGTTGATAAGATTTGAAAAGAGTTCAGTTGAACAATAAACCGTTATTTTAGATTTTTTTTAATAATGCATTTTTAGTATCTTATATTTATATATTTTCTAAGTATATTTTATTAAAAAATTTTATGGAAAAAAAAAGAACCAAAATGTGGTTTGTGACTGTCAATTTATTTTGTGTTTGAAAAAAGAAAGGGAAAAAACTACAAGTGTTTGGAAAATGGTCAGTTTATTTAAAGTTCATATAATAATTTAATACATGGAAATAAAAAGTAAAGCTTAAAAACACCTAACTAAACAAATATTTGCACACTAAATTAATAACTTATTAGTGGGAATAATCGCATCAAATTTTTAGTAAGTAGACATGATTATATATTTTGCAGAAAATAAAGCTTAAACACAGGATTTTTTTTTCCTAATGAAATTCATTAAATCTAATCTGGGGCATTTTGACAACTTTTATGCATTCATGTAGGTGTGATCATGCTTTCTAGGTGAGGTGAATGTAATTTAATCTTTTGAATTTGGTCTCCTCCAGAGCTGCGAAACAACTGAATCGATCAGTGACAAGCAGCTTCAGTGGGCAGACGGTGTGATCCTGGTCTACAGCATCTGTGACCGCTCCAGCTTTGAGGTGGTCCGGCAACAGGTGCAACTCATCCGCCAGACTAGGAAGCTGTCCACATCTGCACCGATCATCATTGTAGGGAACAAACGAGACCTGCTGCATCAGAGAGCCGTGTCGAGCGAGGAGGGAAGACTGTTCGCCCTCTCCAAAGACTGCGGCTTCTTCGAGATCTCTGCAGCTGAAACTTACCATGGTGTGCTTCTGGTCTTTCATGAAATACTGGATCTCATCAGAGAGTCCAGAGCACTGAAAAAGGGGATGATCGGAATCAAGGGCATAGTCAGAAGCGTGTCTGCAGTGTTTGGAAAGAAATGGGAGTAAAAAAAACTGAGTTAGGGATATGAAAGATGATGAGCACAACGAAGATATGAGGCCCCTGGCAGCTATAGCGTCTAAAAGCTGAGAAGAACCTCGGCTGATGGGTTTTTGGACCGAAGGGGCCACTCTTGCCTCATTAAACTACATGGAGAGTGGAAAGAAAAAGAACGATAGCATGTTAAAAGTTCAGAGCCCAGCTTTATGGTGAAGAAAAGTAGATTAAGATTGTTACAGCAAGGCGATGAAAGAAATGCTGAAGATAAGTGATCCTGGGCTTTGATTTAAGTTGGTCACAGGGGGTTGATATGAACCAAAAGATGGCCCGGATCTGTTGTAGTCCATGTGCTTTCTCAAAGAATGATCCTTCATGATGTAGATGAATTCAAGAGAGCTTCTGCTCTGGATCTAAGATACCTGAAACATAGAGCTGGACTTTATCCTCTCTGCATTGTCCTCTTCTGAATCTCCACTGACATTTAGATGTTAAATGTTGTAATTGGGAGGAGATTATATATAAATGTATAGTAAAATGTTTGTAGATATTTTATGTATACATTGTAATTTTCATAACATTGTTTCCTGTGTAGTTCTGTTGAGGTTGGTGGTACAAATGTTATTCAATTAAAGGCACGTTCACACCAAGGATGATTGATAGCGGTAACTATATAGTTTTAACAATTTTAATTCCATGAGAATAGCTAAGTCTACAGTACAATTATAACAAAATGAGCGACATGGTTTGAATCACCTTCAGAATGTTTTCCCCCCAGCTGATAAACGATAAAAACAAATAATTAATCTGAAAAGCTTCAACAATATAGCTATAATTATTTTCCATGGTGCGAACAATCTAAGAACTGAAGTGTCTGCACATTTTATTGCCCTGTATATACTTGAATCTTTACCTTTTGTGTAAAAACCTTTTTTTATTGCTTGCATTTCAGTGATCGATTTCAATAAAGGAAATATATTTACCATTGGTGCACAATTATCCATTCATTCTCTGCTCAAATAGTACTCAAAACATCAGTGACATTTTACAAAATGTTTTATTACACTTAGTCAATATTACTTTTGTTACAGGCACAAAGCACTACATGCTAAAGGCTGTTAGGATTTTAGCTATAAATGTCCAACAAGTCATTTAACACAGTTTACTTTCTCCTTTTGTAACAACACATCCTTAACGTTAAAACAAAACCATCCATGAAGAATCACAGTAACATTAACCATGTCTTTTTATATTCCCCTCTCCGTTGAACGTTCTTGACTTTGGGCTGTGTGTCAAATCGATTTTCAAACGGTTAATTTCCAACTGATTAGACACCTTGTGCCGTCCTGTTTCATTCAGTGCAATTGAATCCATCTGATCTAACACTCATTTCACTCAATAGATTAAAACTTTTAGTGTGTAGAAACTAAGAAAGCTAAGGAATAATACACTTATTTGGTCTAAACAAAATGTGTTACATGCTAACAATTATGATATATCGAAAAAATGATGCTCTGTCATTTCAACTCATCGTTTGAGCTGTTTCTTTAACTATTAGAATCAGGCATTTAAAGCAAGAAAACACCACGTACCAAAATGGCACTGCAGAGAGCAAATCCATTTTGTTTTGATTTCATTCTAGGTAATACACATGGTTAAAACAATGCTTTATTTAGCTTTTAAACCGTCTGCACACACTGAATGCTTTGCTAATGATTTTATTTAAAATGGAACTTGTAACTGCAAGTTCTCCAACAACAAGATTTATTTTTGTAGGAGTCACTATGGATTGCTGTTTGAATGATCTGTGATTACATTTTGGTTTAACGTATGAGAAAAATGGAGCCTAATGTTCTGTGGTTTCCACCACAGGTATGACCTGATCTTCAGATGAAGGGACAGAGCTCAGAAACTCAAACGCACGTTGACTCTGTGTTACGAACTGCATAATGGGAGCCAGCAGAACCTCGGTGGTCGAGGAACGGCGGCGGATCATATTGGTAGAAGGCACAGCCAGTGTGTCAAGTTCTGGAGGGCCCGAGGACTGGAAATCCAGCTTCAAACTACTTTTTCTGCCATTTGCTGGGACTGGGGAAGGAGTTGGAGAGGGAGCTGGGCTTGTTGGAAGCCCGCTGGTGGAGCCATGACTGGAACGGGCATAAAGACTTCTGCGGCGTCGAGGACGACCGTCCATGGCCTTGAGGAAGAGGCTGTTTGCAGAGCCACGGCTGGAGGGACTCTCAGGAAGTTCATCCAGGCTTGGGTTGTTTGCTGCATCCAGATCAGACACCTTTTTCATCTGAGAGAAAAGAGAGCCGTAAACCAAGACTCTGATACTTTTTATTATTTTGACATTTTTATTTAACAATTTAATTTAGACTAGGATTATTGGGATAAGGCCCTTTTAGTGGCTCTCACTGAAAATGTAAAAATGAATAAAAGTAGTTGGTGCTTTAATGCCACTAGCGATCATTTAATGTATAGGTACAAAAGTTTGTGGGTAGGGGCAAGTTTTAATTATCAACATTGTTAATAATCTTTCAATGAATAAGAGCTGTTCTGATTCCTGACCAGTCCCAAAAATATTCAAATATAATTATGATATATTGATATAATATTAAATAGCTATAGTTATATTATACTATATATAATATAGTAGTATAGTATATAATAATACTAGCTATATTATACTTTACTATAAATAGCTATATTAAAAAGCTATTTAATATAGCTATTAAAATTAAAATGAATCGCTTATAATGAAATATAATCAAAAAGTATTTATGCAGTTTTTTTTTTTATTTGAATGCCATTTTGCTAGCCTCAGAAAATAGTTTATAGACCACAAAGTATCTGGATATTGCCAATTTGGTTTGAGCATCAACCCCATTTAAATGTAGTCTTCAACTAAATAGAAGTATTTTTAGTCCACAACAGTTCTTATATGCAATTGAAGTTTAATTAACCTGTATAATGGACTGAAACATTATGTACCTGATCTTAAATTGGATACTGTGCTAACAAAAAAAAAACAAAAAAACAATTCACATAGAAACACAGTAGCATAGAGAAAAAATAAACCAGGCCGTGGACTATTTCACGGACAAGCACAGACCCATGCTAAAGTACAGATTTACTCATTTTTTATGGGAACATAAAGTGAGATATTTAGATTTGGTAATTCTATAAATCACTAAACAGATAACTGGATTCTTGAGTGTTCTTTATCACACAAACACGTCCTTGTATGTTTTATCAACATCATTTGTCCATTAGAATTGGTTCTAGAATGTTGCACTTGTGTATGTGTGTGTGTTCTCACCAGGTCATAGAGCGGGGTGGTGTTGATGAACAGCTGTATGAGAATCTGTCCCAGTTCCTGTAGGTCGTTCATGATTGTGCGTACCTGGGTAGGTAGAGCCAGAATCTGCTGTACAGGTGGTAAACCCTTCAGTGCCTGTATACCTGATGTGAGCTGAGCCAAAAGCAGAGAACGCAGCTCCTCTACACGGTGCACACGAGTCGTGTAAAATAACAGAAGCAGCTGCAGCAGAGACTCCACCATCTGCATCAACTGCACTAGACCCACCTGAGCATGACAAATCACAGACAATACCTAATGAGAATAAACAATGATAATGATAGACATGAAAATGACACCAAAAGTGTGGGTCATATGGCCTGAACACGCACAACTTCAATTCAGTCACGTTTTTGCTGAACCTAGTGGCCTGGAAATGGGGCCTAACAGTCTGATCAAGTGGCAGTAATGACTATTCACACACCAACATACTGCCTGCAGGAACGTGAATGGGTTATTGCGGGGTACACTCCCTGCTCTGTGCAAATAAATGAACAAACAACAGAAACTGCAATTGCAGTGAAAACTGGTATTGTCAGCCACAGTTGGGGTCAATTAAATTTTATCTGACAAACAAAAGAAACAATCCTACATTCTTTTAGACATGCTATCCTAAATAATAAGTACATTATGTCCCATTTCTAAACATCCAGTTTTGTTTGTTTATTCTATTTGTCTCATTTCAGTTGGCCTTTTTCAACTGATCCCTTGGCCACTCATTCATAGATCCACTTAATGATTTCTACAGTAATAAAAATAGAAAAACTTACAGTTTAGTTCATTAGTATAGACTTTTCGGTAGTAATATATTTTCCTTTGTTTTGCTTTTTCTATAGCTTGAAAAAAATCATGACCAACAGTTGACATCATGGACGACTCATGAACGACTCATGAACTCAGATGAATCAGTTAAGTAAATGATTCAGTGACTCACCGATTCAGATTCACATTTGTTGGTACCTACAGGTGTAACAAAGTAACCTGCAGAAAGGGTCACTGAGTAAACCAATGCTGTTAAATGCATTTAAAACTTGGTAAAAACTAAATACATTTAAACCAGATGTGACTCTACATACAAGTTGATTTGAATAATAAAAAGATTTTGAACTTGGTAATTGTACTCTGTCTGGTTTATTATTGAGGTCTATCCGCACAGCCTACCGTGCCACAAGCAGCTAGCCTCTCACGTGGAGCTTCATCTGCCGCCAGGCAACGTGAACGTGAGTACACAGTGCAAAAGAACAGGACCAGACTGGCAGACACAGTCCTGCTTTGGCACTAGGACCATCCAACTTTGGTGGTTCACTTAGGTGAAGGATAAAGTGGGTCAGCCAAATTTGAAGGTTCCTTCTGTGTGCTCTATTCCCATTGTCATTGGGCCACCACTTCACTGCCGGTCCACTGCACAGCCCGTGACCAACACGTGAATTACTGTAAGAGATTATGCTGCCAAGTCTCACCGTTGTATGCGTATCTGACAGCTCAGCATTACTACCAGAAGAACAGTGGTCACATTTCTGCAGCCCAGGCTCTCTGGGGTGTCTTTTAGAGTTTGTTAATGAAGACTGTTTGGAACACTGTGCGATGGGGCTTTGACGCTCTCGGCCCCAATTACTTTCTACCCTAATGCTGGGAAAGCACACAAGGACAGACAATAGCCCACCTTGGCCCTTTGATCCTCAGCACACAAACATGTCTCTAGGCCATGTGTCTAACAGGTCAGTTGAGGTAAGGTTCATCTGGTGTCTCTATCCTGACATGAGAACAAATAAACCTTTCTCATCAGTCTAACCATGCAGAATTGTGGTGTTCTCTATGCTTCAGAAATATGGCAGTGGGTAGACTCATGGGCACTGTGGTAATGGTAAAATGGTAATGTTGGTAAATATATCCGTTAATATTCGGTAGACAGAGACTTCATAATTTTATAGTTCAGAATATTAGTTAGTCTTTTAATGAGTCAAAAAGGTTATAAAAATAAATTACAATTCTGTTATTCATATATGTGTGTATATATATATATATATATATATATATATATATATATATTTACTGTATATATACTGTATATATAAATAATAATAATAATAATAATAATAATGATAATAATAATAAATAGTTGTGGTGTGTCTCTATACTCATTAAATTAAAATGGTTATTTGAACTTTAATTATTATCATTATACTGTAGCAATTGTCCTCAGTGTGAAATTGTATATATTTTAAAATGTAATTAATTCCTGTGATGGCAAAGCTGAATTTTCAGCAACCATTATTGCACTCTTCATGTTTTTTAGAACTCATTGATGAACAAATTAAAAAATATAGCATTTATTTTAAATTAATACTGTACTTTAAAACAATATAAATATATATGTAAATAAATAAATAAATAAATTGAGCAGTATATTTGTTCTCTAATGCAATCTCCAAAGTTCCTCATCCTGCTGGTGGGTTAGTGGATGCACAAACAGCACGTAGCATTAGATCCCACTGGGTTTTCAGCTCAATCACGACCATCCTCTCTCTAAACAAGCACTTCCATCAAAAACACTGCTGCCTGAATTCTTGATTTCACCCTTGATTTCTAGGGAAACAAAAACTGCCTCCATTTAGGCAAACAGAAACGTTCCTTCATTTATTTTTACAGCCCTTTTGACTCACTAAATTTTGGACTATAAAATGAGGAAGTCTCTGTTCAGCCTAACTACTAACTTTAATATGAAGAAGTGTGCAAATGAGTGACTACGGCAAAATCTGTAAAAAAAAAAAAAATCAAATAATACATTGTAAATAAATTCTGTGAAATCAATTTGGTTACAGTGTTGATCGCGGAAAAGCACACACATTGTTTTCAGTTCAGTACAGCTTCTCTCCCCTTCCCCATGTACTTTCTTCCTGGAATGTGTCTCAAGGGTCATGATTGAGAACAAGTAATTGCTGTGATTTCATTTTACGTGGGTGAGCTTGCAGACGAGACAGGAAGCCCTGAGGGTGGCAGGGCAGCGGGTATGACTGCAGCATGGTGCCACAGCACGTACAGAGTCTATTTTAACTTCAAATTCAAAAAAGAAGAGATCTTGATGAGGCACTCCCTGTCGATATCATCCTGTCAGTGTATATCGTTGAGACTCTCACAGAGACATGTCTGCATCTATATTTATTTGTGATTTTATCTTAGCCGTGACTCACTTCTTAGGTCGCTTTAAAATCAGGTCTTATTTTAGTATCATTAAGGTACTATTATAGTTTATACTATACTATATTAGGTACTATATTAATAATGTGAATAATTTTTTATTTTAAATTTTAAAGTTTTAACAAACAAAAAGTCTAAATAGCTTTTATTCATTTTTATTTCAGTGCATCAGGTTATACTAAATGGGAAATGTTTCCTTGGCAACTGGCTAGAATAAAATAATTGTATATTTTATTTTATTTCAGTTTATGTTTATTTTATTTCAAGGGATTAAAACGGTTTAATGGTTTTAGTTACATAATAACCTATAATAACCCAATTACAATAACCCTGCTGTCTTTTGAAGGGCCCAATTCTTTTTTATAAGTCAAATTAGTTCAGTTCAATGTTCAGTTGAAATATGAATACATGTTTGGCTCCCCAGTGTGGTATATTACACAAACTGATACCTAGGTGAATTTTGTTCGGAGCTACTGAGAAGAGTACATTTGATGAGAGATTATTTGTGCCATTCTCAAGGGGTCACCATGAACAGAGCATTTCATTAAGATAAGGTCAAAGATTTCCCGCTGAATTATTTCTGTACATAGACCTACCATTTCAGCAGCTGCCCCCAGCTTCTGCAAAACACTATCCACTCTTTCTCTTAGCTTCATCACTCTGTGGTAGAGCTGAAGGTACAGGCATAACAACAGGCTACGGATCCGCGTCCACATTTGAGGCTCTTCATCATCATCGTCATCATCATCATCCTCATCTTCATAGCTCTGCACTCTTCTCTCCCACTCATCACCTGGAAGATGAGACAAAGTGAAAAGTGCATGTGATTTCAATACAACCACCAATATTCAGAATTAAACTGAAAGATGCTCTGCATAGTCTAAAGCTGAGCTCAGAGCTTAATAAATAAGCTGATTTATATGATGAAATATTATGTTGGACATTTCTCTGTATCCATCTGAATAAAGTGAGATGGTGCCAAAGCAGGGGTTTACAAAATGTTGTCCAGGGACCACCAGCGTGCCTCGAGGGGAGAAAATGTTGTACAAATATTTTAATAGAATAGATATAAATAATGTTTTATTCTGATTTGTAATTACTTGGTTTCTAATGATGAGATCAATGGCTCTTGAGTGTATTATATTTTATGTTTCTTTTCAGGTTTAAAAATCTATAAAAAGAAAAGAAAATTCTAAATATTTAAAAGTATTTTCCAGAAATTATTGTAGTTAAATATACCCTAACATTTGTTTTACAGTATAACAAAGAGGTCCCTCGCAAAGGGAGCATTATATTTAGTGGCCATTGCATCAGAAACTTTGACCCCTGTGCCAAACGACTAGTTAATCAGAAGAACAGTGGTGCCCCCTTGTGGTTAAATCTATTGCGCACATGATACACATGATAGCCTTTCTCCAAAGGGTTATTTCAAGATTATTTCACGTGTCTCCTTTTCATCTTAAATTCTGTATTTGATTCCGTGCCACTCTTTCTTACGCAACGTGGGTGGCAGAGGTAGATAGTACTCCACTGCCGCCTCTGACTGTGTGATGAGCTCATCCAGGCCAGCGGCGATCACCCGCCCCGCTGCTGATGCTTGAGCTTCCGCCAGGAGGCGCCAGCTGAGCCCTACCAGCTCATCCCATCTGTTCACGGCTCTGTCCAGCTCATCATTTACTCGAGATTGCGCACCATCCAGCCTCAAGAAGAAAGCGTCCTTCAGATTAGCAACCACCTGAGAGGAGAGAAGGCAAGAGAGCATCAAAAGAGCTATGGGGTTGGGAAAAAAGCGCGCGAAAACTACTACCTATGCCTAATGCCTACTGTCATTATCATGACTTATGTCGAAAATATGACAAAAAAGTACTTTTTAAAAGTCATTTAATACCTTTGATTCTCTTAAAGTCCCCCTGTAATAAATAATTGTCACCCTTCCAAACTCATCTTTTATTACCGAAATGATATTTAACGCTTTTCCCTGTGAAAAATGCCTTGAAATAGGTTGATTACTCAACACCCCTATATTTTACATTACATCATTTAGTATTCATGGATATGCAAATGAGTCCCGTCTCCACTTTACTCAAGTTACTGTAGTGAACTGCACACAGGTATCTCTCTTTACACACAAAGGTAATGAATATGATGAGCCTTTTGCTTGACTATGTTATCAAACAGCTAATGATGTGTTACTATAATGTTACGCAAACCATATTCTTATCATAGCATCATAATATACATCATATACATAATTGATCCGTTTTATTGCTAAAGGTACCCGATTTTTCATGTAAACATAAATATACTTGTCTTCTCTTGAGAGAGCCCTGCTTCAGACAGAGAATAGTTCATTGGACGGTATTTAAAGCCTACTACAAGGTAGTTTGTGACATAAGAAACGCTGCCAATTTTATATCATGTTTTTGAGACTATCTTAGCTGAGAAAAATACTCAGCAAGGGTTTTGACTTATGAATTTGGACATGGTTTGTCTGAAAGCATATTAAAAACACCACTAGACATACAAATAACATTAAAACCTTGATTTTCACCTCATGGAATATTTAAAAAAGAGAGAGGAAAAACAAAGATGGTTGCTAACCAGCATCTGCTGTCATAATATCACGTGACAGTATCAAATGAAGTTCTGCAAACAAATTTTTTACAATATCAGTTGACATATTCTGACAGCCTATAGTCGATTGTAACCTTATGTTCAAGACATTTAATCACTCTATTTGAATGGCTTCTCAGTACGTCTAATTCAGTATCAGCAAGTCAAGATGTTGTGTAGAACCAGAAAAAGCACAAATCTGTAGTAAAACAAACCATCAACCTCAGCCTTAAAGACTACACAAAGAAATATTAATTGCAGTACTGGGAAAGCCTGCACTGATTAGAATATCAATGTGTACCTTAAATTCAATGTAAGTCGCTTTGGATAAAAGCGTCTGCCAAATGTTTAAATGCATAAATCTAAGTGTAACTATGATAATAATTATAATTTAAAATTGTGTTATTTAAAAACAAAATTGTTGGCTTAAACTAGATAGTCAAGGTATGGCAACTGCCATACGGAAATGGACATTCCTGTTTCTTACACTCTCATACGCTTACCTCATCTGTTGGCTGATGGAGGATCGGGAAAAACTTCTCAAGTTGCTCCAAACCCACCAGTGCAAAACTGTTCACCGCCTCAACTGCAAAGGCCCACATATAATACATTAACTTTTATAATTATTTAATTATTCTTAATATTTACATGTTAAATAATGTTTTAGCGGCATATCTGTTTCTTTTGTCCAATTATGTCTCTGCTACAAGCTTTTAATTCATATTGAATAATGTGCATTTTTCTAGGTATATGCCATTTCAGTGCCCGGATACCATTTATAAACATGCAGGACTTACTTTCTTGCTCTAGGTTCTGTAACAGAGGTGCAGCTTGTTGCAGAGCTGCTGTGGATGCACTGCGGACACCCAGCTCTGCTACACCTCCCACAAACCCGAGCAGCGGATAACGACCTTTCACGCCCATGTAGACGGACGAGGCCTGTTGCAGCACTGAGCTGATGAGAGGCAGTTTTGCCACACGCTTTAGCACATTCCCCTGCAGAGGCAAGTCAGAGTCTTACTGAACATGGTAATGATGAAATAATTAAACAGTGTAGAGATGCGCAGCTCTAACGTCACCCAAATCCGCTGCTGAAAATAAATCATACACTTGCACATCCATGATGTTCTCTGATTTCAATATCAACACCTGATTGTCACATTACAATTATTTAGATTATCAGTGTTAAATGTGATGATGTGATAACATTACACTGAAGTAGGCTGCTTTTAAATGAACATTTATTTAAAGTAAAAATATTTTTTGGGTAAAGTTGCATTTTCTTAATAGCCTAAACACAGGCTTGACTCCCTTCAACTTAAATTGGAGTGTCACTGTTTCAAACACTTCAACTTCCTGAACACACATAAGAAATGAATTTGTTGAATTATCTCTCATCCACCCGCAATTAATTGTAATGTTATTTTTTATCACTTCACCCGCCCGCCCGCGGATTACCTGCAGCATTCACGGATATAACCACGATCCGTGCATCATTAGTGGAGAGTGACAATGCAAGAAAGCTCACCTCACTGTTTCTTGTTTTCGACATGTCTGCTTTGCGCTGTTGAGGCAGAACAGAGAACATAAAATCATTCTAGTATTTTTAGTTCTTCTTCATTTTTACTTATGTGTTGTTGAAGATAAGAGTAGATGGGTGAATATAGATCAGATATCAGTGTATTGATAACAAACAGTAGGCATATTCTTCTGACTTCATTCAGTTTCAACTACATCAATACTGATCTGTTTTCATTCATTTGACCTGCTCATGCCTAGTCAGCTGATGTCACATGACAATACTAGCCTATGTTAGACACACCATTGCTGTGGAAATTTCATTAAGTGTCCAAACCACAAAGGCCAAAAATGACCAAGCATTCAAACAGTGAAATATAGAGAAAAAAAGTCATCAGTAATTATTTTGTTCAAATACTGTATGGTTATTTTGGTAGAAAAAAAATGTATTACCAAAATAATGGCCAAAAGGCCAGTTGATTTTATATTTTTATATTTTTTGAAGTGTATTTCAGAAACATTGCTGTAGTGATTAATGTTGTGGGATGAAAGTTTTAGTGGCTGCCATTTGATCATCTGTGCTCCTGAAATGTCATTTTAGGTAATGGCTCAAGCCCTCCGACCCAAACCAATGGAATCATCCAGAAACAGTCATCTTTAAAGTGTTTTTGAAGTCTTTTAAACATATCTTCAGATCAAACAAAATCAACCGATCAAAGGGTTCTTCAGAATGTTATCTCATGGAACTGTGTCAAATCTGATCAAAGTATTTTCACAGGCCTGTTTATAATATCAAAATTGTTGCTTTCAGAGGGACCACTCTTACAGATCCCAGTGGAAGTCAGCACTGAGCAAGTGCTTACCTGCAAAAAACGAAATTAATCTAAATTAAAAATAATAATCACAACAAAAACACGTTTATAATCTGCCTTCATAAAATGGGTATTTTTGTTTAATAAGTGAAATAGGTAGAACAATAATTTTTAAGGTAAAGATAAGACTTTAATTTAACATGAATTTAAAAACAGACCAGTGATCATTCTGGTAAAATCTCCAGTGCTCCAGGTCATTTTAGCCTTTCATTATCTAAGAAATATGATGCATGGTATGCTGATCCCTGGTTTGATACCTGTCTATGCTGACATAAACCAAAATAATTAACTTCTCTCAGATACTTTTTGGACATTAGCAGTAGGTGAGAAAATACATTTAAAATGATGTCATAAATAAATATATTAATATATTTTACACCTATAAATTCAGACTCTTTGAGACTTAAAATACACATTACCATCTACTATATTTAAACCATTTCACAACAAATTAACCCATTTCTGAGAGTAGCTGTGTGACTGTAGTTCATGCTTACAGTTATTATGGACAGCAAGCATACAGCAAAAACTGTCAAATCAGAAACCGTTCATACCTTTAAGATGATTGAGTGTTGAGTCCTTTGAGAAGGTAAAATGTAGAAATAAAAATATCTCTCTATAGATATTTGTTACAGACTCAATAGTTTTGCCTTTTCTATTAGGTCTCAGTCCTTGTCTGCAGTATCTGAGGGTGTTGTTGGACGGTTTTGTCATTTTTCATGGTAGGTGCATGTGATGCCCCTCATTTAGGGTGCGGCCAGTCCACACACGTCAAGACGTTTCTATGGCGTTGTTTGCCAGTTTACTTAACAGTGACAAAAGAGTCTTAAGAGTGTGTGATTTTATGTTTGTCTCATATTTCTCACATCAGCTCTTTGACTTCATTACATTAATGCAGATGAAAAATACTATAGGACTTGTGTGGGGTATCATGTTTACACCATAATTACCTTTGTTCAACAACACATATCAGTGCAAAATATTATTGTAATCTACAGATAAGTAGAATGCATTAAATTAGGTTATCTAGATGTAAGCTAAACTAGCTAGGGTGTGATGTATGAATACGTCTGCTGTGTACAGGGTGTCTAGTCAGTTATGATTTTAATGTCACAGTTCAAAGGTTTAATGGGTATACGACCCTCTTTCTATCGGCATTCCTGTTCGGATTCAGATATTGAATGAGGAGGCATGGATTACCAGAAGCTTGTGGTTTCTTCTGAGAAAATCAATCTTTCATTGGAGATGAAGTATATCAAGGTCATCTCACATTGCCGAGTCATAATTGAAACCCTTCACAAAGGCTCTCTTTGGATGGTAATGTAGTCTGATATCCGTTTGCCTGAATTCCCAACTGAAATCTTGCTCAGTAAACTGGACCTTTTAATAAGTGTAAACAATCGTTTGACAACTTGAGACTGGGAAATTTCTCTGATTTTCCATTAAGGTTTTGTAGTAAAAGAGTCTATTATTTCATTTCCCAGTCAAACATGTCTGGTAACATTTAAATGTAAGAATTGTTTACTATCAGTAACATTCTTAGTGACATAAGAGTCAGACAGAAGAAACCTTCATGGGTTCATTTAGGCCTAGTTACTGATAAATATTTTCACTTTATTTGACGTCAGTGTTCACGCCGCAGATATTTGCTTTGGTTGAGCTTTAATGCCATTAATGCCAAAGATACTTTCATATTGACATATTTTGATTTTCAAAAGGCTCTTGTTTCATTTTAATGCACCCATCTCAAGCAGACGTCTTGTAAAAATATCCAAACAATATCCAAAGTGAAAATATACTAGAGAGAGAATTCACTTGTGTATCACGTTTATTTTGCACATTCAGTGAGTGTTAAGAACACTAATATACAGGTGGGTGTGTAACATTAGCAGAGATCTCACAGCATTTTGTAGTACATTATATGTCAAATATTCACAAGATATATTTGTTTTAATTTGCACTAATACAACATTTTTCACAGTTTCCTGCCAATTATTTTTTTTCGCACCAAAGCCATTTTGTGTGGGTTACAAATGACTTTATTTCTTCTTTTAATTTTTTCCCTTCTCCTGTGTGTGTTGTTTTCTCATAGGTTGAATCTTTTAATATAAATCCCTTTTGTTACACCATTGATCTGACACAAAGAAGTGTCTTTTCCACAAAAGACATTACCGGGTGGATAGGGTGCACTTTTATACAGGGAGGGTGAATTGAGCAGTGTGAGAAGCTTGAATGGAAAGAAGCATTTTTTTCCACTTAGAATTGCAGTTTAGAATCTAACAACTCTATTATAGAGAAACCATGTGCCATATGAACAGCTGACTACTAGTGTCAAACTTGTGGGGATTTAAGAGGGGATGTTTGCAGTTTATTTTTGAGAAATGACACTGTGTTTTGGGTTTCCCAGATCAGTGATGGTCCCTGCTCTGCTGTTTTTTTTTTTTGTATTTAAACCTGGGCAAATTTCCTACTTGGGATGGGAATCGAGAAGAATTTAATTCAATTAACAATTCTATTTTAATATTTATTAGGAATAAATATTTGGGGAAAAATGCTATTGAATTACCAAATGATAACATCATTTCAGTAATAAATACATTTAAAACAATTCTTGCCAGAGTATTTTTAGAGTATTCAAAGTATTCTTATATATTAAAAACATTAAAAAAAGAACCGACTCTAAATAATAATTTTTTTCTGGAATTCTACTAGACTAATTGCACTGAATGCTTTTGATTCACTAAAAAGAACCGGCTCATTACAATCATTCGTTTAGGAATCATACTACACTGTTTGTGCTGTATGGTTTCAGTTAACTAAAAATAAAGAAATCATGGGAAATTTTTTCTGCAATCAGACTACATTTATATTTATTCAGTTAGGAGACGCTTTTATCCAAAGCGACTAACAACTAAGGAGCACAACCTAACGCTGTAGATTAAATTTCGTTTTTGTGGCATGGCTGAATAAATTGTACATGAATCTGATAAAACATGGAAACAGTTTTTTAATCAGTTTCTCTTCATCAGTGAAAAAATGCATGTGCGAGAATCGTTAATGGACCCGAACATTTGGTTCCAGTGTTTCTTTCTAATGAAATAATTTCTGATTCTTGGTTCCCAGCCTTAACTCTGCTTCCATATGAAACACAAACAGATTTAGACCTCTGGCTCGATAAATTAACAGCGATGAATCAGAGATAAAGGCTATCAGCAGGCACACTGGTAAACCATCTACATCTTGAGGGGAAGCGCACTATAAAGCAAATAAATGACTATACAAATTCTCATCATAAAAGAGAGATGTGGAAAAGTGATACAAGACAGAAAAGGGGGAACTGAGGTGAACAAGGTATGGAATAAGAATAGACGTGTAGTGACTAATGGAATCACATGAACACATTACCCTTTGACTTTATGAACTACAAATGATAAGTTGCTACATATCTTTCTATTTCCCAAACATCATACCGGAGGCCTTAGAATGCCCCCTTAATATGCCATGACCACATCTCTTTGTCTCTATATCACACAGGATTTAAGACGACAGCGGATCCAATCCACCTTAAAAAGAGCATCTGATGACATGGGCTAGTAAAGTCTATGAAACAGTGAACCTCTGTTGTATGGTGAAGTGAAGCTCTGAGGTATGAAATTCATTCAGAGAGTGACATTCAGAGATTGCTTGTAGCATAGCAGTGCAGATTTAGATATTCAGGGCCAGATTTATCTAAAGTGCATGTTGAAATTGTTGCACAAGCAATAAATCAGGCCCAGAGTGCTGCCAAAAGGGTTATTGTTGTACAATCACATGACTCAACTTGTATGTGTGTAGAATGTGACACAGCAGGTATTTCTTAAACATCTCCAACCAAAGCGGAACAAATTATACTTTAGCATAGATTATAAAACGTATGCAACACTTCTGTGCATTGCTCATCCAGTGGATAATCAGTACATATAACAAGCTTTAGTTGACGCAAGTTCCAGAAATCAGATGCCTGAAAGCTTGATTAATGTATGCATCACAAATCCACACAATGTCCCATTCTGGAGTGAAATATGGAGTGTGAAGACATGCGATAAGTTTCATTAGGACAGTTACAGAATGCTAAACCTCATAAACTCTTAACAGTCTGTTAATGTGTTTTGGTCTCATTTATTATTTGTTTATGTTCTGTTTATGTGTGCGCATATGTGAGCAACTGAGTGAGAAAGTAAGAGTGTACTTTTCTTTTTTTTAAAGATTCATTTCAAAGGCCCATCATCCCATCAGCAATGACGTAAACATTGGCTTAAGTCTTTTTTTCTCTCTTTTTTAAAGTCCTCCTGAAGATCAGTTACCTTCCATGTAGCGACGGTAACAAAGGCATATTTTCCCCCAAACTCTCTCTCTCTCTCTCTCTGTCGCTTGCTATTAAACGTTTCCTGTGTGCGTGTGTTTGAGTGTGCGCAGAGAGAGAGAGTGTTGTGAAGTTCTAATATTCATTGAGTGTGTGCCATTTTGAGATTTGGCGGCGTGGGTTTTGGCAGACCTCCTGCCAGTGGGCGGCACCTGAGGGGCAGGGGCTGTTTGCACCGAGCTCCAGCCGTCCCAAGGTCTGGTTTTTAGTAGTGCGGTCAAAATCCATAACCAGGAACTCGATAGAGATGTCTGGCAGCAACTCAGCCGGTACGTCATAGATGAAGGATTCGTTAAAGACAGGATTGAGCGTGCACTTCTTCACATGCGTTTTCTTTTTGGCAATGCGCTTGTGGCCGTAGAACACATTTAACTTCACATATGGATCTGGGACACAAGATAAGACAGGCCATTTGATTAGATATTTAGAAGAAAAAAAAGTAATATTTATAAAATACCATAATTTAATATTTTAAAATGATGTAATTTGTTAAATATACACTATTGGTCAAAATGTTAGGGTCTGTAATATTACAATATTTTATTAACAATAAAGACATAATATTATAATATTTTATTAACAATAAAGACATTTGTAATGCTGGAAAATAACCTTTTAATCCTAAAATGTAATCGTTTCGACAAAAATATAAACTCTCTCCATGCCAGCTTTTTTTTTTAAATAATTTTTTTAAACAGTTGCACCAGCATTTTTGACCATTTTCACAATATTTTCATGGCCCCCAGAATTTTTTTTTGCAATGTATCAAAAGAAAGAATAGAGACTGCTTTTAAACACACACAAAAAAACGTTTTATTCTAGCTTAAGGCATTATTTTTTTTCAACGTGAATATGGGCAAGTTTTATAAAAGAGCAACATTTTGAGTAAAAAGCTGAGAATTTTATATGTTATATATATATATTTATTTTTGTCAAAGACTACATCCAGATTGGGTATAGAAAGATGATCAAAACATAGATGGAGTAGATCAAGTCCATCAACACCCCCAAAGCTTGTACAGTCCTATAGCTGTTAGGACTGTACATGTAAATTGTACATTGCATTTTCATGTACATTTCATTCAATAACATTTTATAGTTTTGATTTATATCCTGTTTCCTGTTAATGATTGCATTATTTTACATATGTATCTGCTTACATATGCTATTGCTTGTTTCTGATTCTTTTTCACCTGTGTTTTGGTCAAGAAATTCTGTACTCTTTCAGAAGATATGTCAAAGCACACCCTACCATATAACAGTGAAAATACGGAAAACTGTATATTTCTGCTAATGGAGAGGATGAGTTGAGCAGTTACAACTGTTTTCAGCGGCGATAATAATATAATATAAGAAATATGTCTTTTGATCAAATAAATGCAGCTTTGGTGGTCATTTAAGATGTACTGACCTATAAAATCTTACTGACCCCAAAACATTTGAACATTTGAAAAAATATATATACTTACTTCCAGACAGCCCGGTGATGTCAAGTTTTGGAAGGTGTTTCGCTTTTAACACCACCACACTGAGTCTGTGAGAAACAGGTTGATAGGAAAGAGAGACCAGCAGCTCTCCACGGCTTACACACTGCAGAAATGCAAATGCAAGACACAAAGGCCAAATAAATTGCATGCATACATTCATAATTGCAAGACATCCAGCTTAATTAAGTAAGAAACTAATTATTGCATAGAGCTCTTTTGGTTGTTGTTAAAACTATGTTTTAATTTTGAGGTCTTAAATCAGCAGTAAATTTAAGAATTTACATATCCACTGGAAGAATAGCACTGGAAGAAATCAAAAGCAGGAAGTGATATGACAGCAGCTCTTATATGTATGGTGTATTAGCAAAGGAAAATATCCAATGTATTAATAATAGGTACAAAATGACTGGTTATAATAATAACTTGTTTTCCGGTTTTCTTGAGTTTTGGTTCTGTGCGGAGGCACAAGCAGGCTTTCATGTATGTGCCAACAGGATTGTCTACGCATCATCTAAACCCACTCAGTGAGCAGGAGGATAAGCACATTTATCAATGACTACAAACTAAAGTAGGAGGATGAGACAGTGATGATTCAGTGCTGAGCTCATACACGTGTCAGATGAATCCGTCACACAGTGGCAAGAATAAAATGCAGAAAATAATTGTTCAAATGAAACTGAAATGTGCTTAAGGAAAACTAAATGTATTTAGCTTAAAACCAAGATTTCGACTTTAGTCAGTTTAGTTATTGTTATTGACATGTATAAACTAAAATTACAGCAATGTTCTGCTGTGTGGTTGTTTTAATATTAGCTTGAAATATAATATAAGTAATGTAAACAAGTATTATTACATGTAATGTCACAGTATTTCATATATTAAAAATAAAACATATATATTCATTAATTAAATTTCACTTGAGGTTCTTTTTTATGCAGTACAAATTCAGGATTTAACGATTGAATTAAATTATTTAATTAAATAAAAATTTAAACCGTCCCTAATTTAAAAACTTTCCTGTAGCTAAGTATCTGCAAAATCTAAAAATTTTACAAATATTATTAAATATAATAATAAAATAATATAACTCAAAGCCTTCACTTTTGTCAAAGTAGCTATTGTTACTTTGAGGGTTTAACCCCTTTATATATTAGCTTGAAATTACTGAATAAGTATATTACATAAAAATATGAACATATGTATTGTCTGTGTTATGCTCGCTCTCACCTGCATACTTCTCTTTGTGATCTGTTGCGTAATATGGACCCGGCCAGTACTCGGGTCCACACCTGATAGCGGAACCATCGCCTCCCCAATCACATCGTCCCGTGAGAACCGGTCAAAACTCAGCACCAGGAAGTGCAAAGTAAGATCCGACAGGGAGCTGTACGACACACCATAAAATGTGAAGGTCTCATCAAATGCAGGCTCCAGAGTCTTCCTCAGAACACGAGTCTTAACGCGATGTTTCTTCTCTGGGAGAATGGTCATCTTCACATAGGGGTCTGCGCTGCCCGCCTGGCCTTCCACTGCTGGTAACCCCCGAGCTTCCAGGATGGTGACCACCAAGGCCTTCTTGGGGAAGTTATAGTCGATTGCAATACTGAGATCCCCCCTGCTGGGCTCATCGGCAGGGGTGAAGGGTGTAGCCGTGCTGGAAACTGTAGTACTGGAGGTTTGACTGCTGCTTGCAGAGCTGCTGTCCAGACAGCAGTAATCCGCACGCACGGGAAGCTCCCTCTCCAGCCTGGGAACCTCGTGTCCACTTTCCCCGAGCCTCATCTGCATTTTTTTCTCTCCCAGCAGGCCACTTTCTACTGCTGAATCCATATCTACCAGCACCACTGGGCGGCCCTTGTTGCCTTGAGCCCCATCAGCGGTTTGGGACCTTGCCTGGCGTGCCACCCTAATGATCCTCTTGCTGTTGGTCAGCGTGTCAGGGTAGATGCTCATTCCTTTCAGCATATGAATAAACTTGTACGGCGGGTCTGTGAGAGGGTCACCGTGTTCCGATTGGATGCCATGGAGCTTGTAGTTCGTCCTGTTGTAATGTTTCTGACAGCATGTCCAAACAAAGATTAACGCAAAGACTGCAACAACCAACACACCAGCACCGATAAACCCAGCCAGCACTGGGGACATGTCTAAAAGAGAAAAACAGAGACGGAAGAGTAAAGAGACTGATAAACAACTTGACCACATCATTTTTTCTACATTCACCAATGGTCTAAACATACCTGAAGATGTTCACTGACTTAAATCGGAGAATAAACCAACAGTCTTTCTCGTTCTAAATGGATAACAGCTCTTCACAACAGCTCTGAACATGCAGACACTGAAAAACCCCACGGAAGACTTACTCTAATATCTACTTCATGCCCACTCCACCCACATGATGCAGAGGAACACAATCATCCCACTCAGAGACAAATCTCTCTATTACTGCATCCGGTCTCACTCTGCAACATAGCTATGAACTATCATTCATTTCTATCATATAATTCTGTCTAAGTGTCTTTACGCTTCTGTTCTGTATAAATGTAAAGCTACATCAGAGCGTTCGTCATTGTCACTGCCATGTAAATGCATTTAGAGTACGATAGAATAGAATGCCAGTTGACAATGCATATATATATATATATATATATATATATATATATATACAGTGAAGTTCACTTATCTCGAGCCACGGTTAACTCGCCAATCCTATTATGTCAACGTTTTTGAAGTGGAACCGCCAAACTCCCTATTTGTCTAAATATTTTCTCATTGGTTACGTCGATTCTTTAATGTCGCCGAATCCTAGTATCTTGAGCACAAAAGAGGGACATATACGCCACTTCACATGGTTATCTCGTGACTGAGAGTTGACTGCGCATGTGCTGAGTAATCACGCGGTAAGTGTTGCCAACTTGGCGCCATATTTAGCGAGTTTTGAGACCACTCTGTATATATGTCTACACACACATTCAGAAAGGACACATTTAATTGATCAAAAGTCAGTAAAAGTCTTTTAGAAGATTTACTATTCTATTCAAGAAAAAAATCATGAATTCAACAAAATTTAGGAAACACAACTGGTTTGAACATTGATTTTAAAAATCTGAAGGACGGTTTACTAAAGCTTTCTGTCCTTGTGTTGTCAAGATAGTGACAGAAATTCAGACAAAGATTGATAACAGCAGAAGACATGAGAGTGTTTGAATGTGTCTCACTGAGATATGGTTTGCTCAAACATGGTTTGATTTCTATGTTCTCAGATGTATATACATTAAACTGGGATCTGCGGACATCTTTTCTTCTATATTTTATTATTTATTTATTTATAAAATATATTTTATTTTTCGCAGAATATATTCTCCTGGTTTGAAGAGTTAGGTAAGTGCACTTTATTAGAACATGATCATATTTAAACCAGCAGTCAGCTTCTGTTTTGTTTGTTATTTTGGCACATGCCCATTTCCAAAAGTTAAGTAGTGGCCTTAAACAACTGAACCCTCCTACAATAAGCGAAAGAACCTGCGCTGTTTGTATGCGACGTTCTTAATTTATGTTACTCCCCGCTGTTCCTTGATTGGGATGTAACATTGATTAACAATGAATCATTATGCTGATCGCTCTTTCCACCCCACAGGGCCATTTTATAAGGTCACAGTGACCAAACTGATGTGAGATCAGCATTTTTACTGGATGCTCGAGTGTGTTTTTTTTTGTGATGGAGGAAGACATTCAGAAGAGAATAAAGGCAGTGGAAAAAAAATCAAATAAGGTCTATAAGAAAAGTCTATAGTCATTACCAACAACAACAACAAAAACAGCACGATGGAGCTACAGCCAAAATTAACAGCACAAAGCAGACGGACACAGATATTTGCTAGTGCTCCACCCAATATGTTGTTCCTTGCTCTATTACTCTCACCCAACCTCAGACAAAGACCCTCACCCCACTTGCTAGATGATGCAAGTCTTTGGAAGGCTCCATAAAAACAGCTGCTCCAATTACCTGGATATCTCCCATGGGCCACAGATGCGCATGAACCAAAAGCACACACAAACAAAGAGGACAGACATCCACCTCACATACAGTTTTGTTTGAATTTTTAGTCACTGCAGTGAGTAACAAAGCTTCTAACCTCTAAACTAAGACATCTCTATGTATTTCTCGTGTACTTCTCAGGATATATATCAAAATAGCATCTCTTTAGAGCCTTGACTGCTGTGTCTAGAGTGTGGACACGGTAGTGATCAAATATCAAACATCAGAGATGATCTGCCAAGGGTAATGATAGCTTAATGATTAACTCATTGCTAGTTAAAACATTACAGATTGGATTTCAGGACGAAGACCTGTGAGGATTGCTAAAAGAGCCCAATCAAGGTCACAGCAATCAGCGAACTGTAAGATGTAAAATGTATTCGTGAAATGACAAACAAACTGTCTGTGGGTGAAAAGAATGGGTTCAAATGTTATTTGCTCTGACTTTACCTTACCATGAAACAGAAATACTATAGCATTGGAATCAATTCAAGCCAACAATTTACCGACTCTGACTAAAATTAGTAGTTATTCCAACAAACCAGTGTGTCAAACCAGAATGATGCAGCAAAACCCCAATCTGGAGCCATTTAAAGTTGCAATATAACAAGTAGCAACAGCTCTTTTCTTCTGTATTACGACGTACGGTGAAATGGATTAAAAATTTGAAGAAAAAAAAATAGTTTGGCAGGAGCTTGGTTGAATCTTTTGGTTGTTGATAGGATGGAGGAAGATGGGAATGTGAACTTGCAGACATTTGAAAGAAAGGGGCGGTTTAAGCATTATGTTAAGCAATAAGCATTAAGGGGCGGTTTAAGTCACCAGAGAGAAGTTTGGTTTTATTAGAAGATCAAGTGATGACAGTTTAAAATAAAAAATAAATAAAAATGCATATAAGGATAATTGAGTAAAATCATTAAGATGCATTTAGAAAGCAGGGCGAATTTCCATTTTTTTATGCCAATTTTAGAATATAAATGTTACATAAAAAAGCTTGATGTTAGGATTTCCAAAACATTTTTAATTCATTAAAAATTAACAACATATTTCCTAGTTGTGTTCCATATAAGATAAGACCTATTGTAAAACATGGCAAAGAAATTGTTTTATATGCACAATACTGTCTTACAAGATTCTAAAAGAGTTCCTAGTGTAAATCATGCTCGGCCTACAGTGAGAGTGGGTGAAGAAACAATGTCTGAAGCGTAAACGTCTCTCTGAGACTGATGCCAGACGGAGGTGGGCACTCCTTTCCCTCATTCTATTTCACACCCTCAGACATGACACACTAACCCACAACCACCTACCTAATATTTTTTAATAATACTTTATACATTTTATAAATTGGTTTTGTATTTCAAGTGAAAACATATAAAGAAGAATGTGACAATATAGCTCTACTCAAATTTGATTTTATTCCACATACAAATTCTGTATATTATTATTTATAGTAATATTATTTTCAAAAAAATCCCTATAATTTTAAAACCAACACTTATACTTATTCACCACAAATCATGTAGAACATACAGACATACATACATAAACTCATTCTACACCATAAAACTGTGGTTCTCAACCATGGGATTGGAGCCCATTGAATATTAAAATAACCAATGAAGCAACTATGAAGATTTTAATTCACTACTTCAGTTTTTGTTGTTGTTCTTCTTCTTATTCTCTGTATGAAGCAGGTTAATTTTCAATTTAATGTCTTATTAGAACAATCCATGGGCATTTTTGTGAATAATGTACATTTTCCCAAGTTATGTCAAGCTTTAAAACTTTAAGTAAAAAATATGTTTAAAAGCCTTTGTCCTTACTTGTTATCCATTAAATCATGGATGTCTGGAAAAGTAATTGTGGCTTTGAATATTATTGTGGACATTTGGGGGGCCTTAGAGTCAAAAATCGTTGAGAACTGCATCCCTAAATGACAACCGTCACAGACCAGCTGAGCAAAATATCTTTCGGGGAGAAAAAAAGTATTTTTTGTCCAAACAAATGAACGTCTGTGGGAGGTTGTAAATGACTGAATTTAGGGTGAACTGTTATTATAAATATATAAAACATATAACCACTGCTAGAAACAACACACATTTGTATAATTGTACTTTTGTCTCAAAATCTTATTTACCAAGACGTGTGATAAATTCCTCGTGTGACAACCAGCCCCTATAGCTGGTGATTTTGAGGGCATATGGGTGGAGACTGTAATCTCAGCGGTGCGCTTGTGCGTTATTAACAAACAAAGAGCCCTCTGCTCCAGTCGGGAATAGACATCACGTCATTCCTGCTTCAACCTCACTGCGCATCACTCCATTAAAACACTTTAGCATCTTGCGACGTTCACAAACACTCGCAACATAACGAATCACTATAAGACTGAAAAGATATATTAGGTTAATGTCGATCTTCCCAAGCACTCTCCAAAATGTACACATCCCAAATTAGTGCTATTCTAACCAGGTCGGGTGTACCTATAATGCGTAATATTCATATCTCAGGCGTGTTGTGATGCTCAGGCCTGCGCCATACTCACCGTACGCTGCACTTATTTCAGTGATCTCAGCCATTTTGAGGGTTGGGCGCGCTGCGATCCGAATAACAGCCGTGGAATAAACAATAGATGTCGAAGGTTCTTCTTTTAGTGTGGATGATTCAGTGCTACATCTCTACGGTACGTTGTGTCCTCGTGTCTGGTCCAGGCCGTTGTGGGATGCTGCGCGCTGAAGGATGCTGAGCGTCGGGATGCACTGCGTCAGATTGAGTCTGACAGTAAGTACCGCCCACCAGCAGCGCGCATCTCATGGACAGCGTCCAAGGATCACTTCGACCTTTATTTTCCAGCGTTTTCATTTCCGCCGAGGTACATAAAGTATGTTCCTCATAAGACTTTACTTTATTTTAGGACACTCTTTTGATAAAAATGGGGGTGGGGGTTAAATGCTTTAACATTTTCTTTTTATTTTCAGACCAACATCCTAACCTGATTTAATGTGGTTATGGTCATCTACTTTGCAAAAATACATTAAAGAATGTATTTGTTTTAAATATAAAACTGAAAACCCATCTCCAAATAAGATGTGTATGATACACCATGTACAAGTATGATACACAATACACACAAAAGACCTGTGGAAGGGTCTAGGGATCAACAGTGAATAATGAAATGCCATCAAATTAAATGTTTGGTAATCCCTGACCTTCTGCATCTCTTGAGAGTGTGAGATTTCCTATCCCATGCATGTCGTTAGTACATTATGCCGGGTGTCATATATCTTCTAGCGGACAGATAATACTTAGACACTTTTCTTAGTATTTTTTATTATGTAGTATGGAAGCAATAAGGCACTTGAGTGTGCGCTGTTTTCTGAATATAGTCACAGCTGAGGTAGGGCTGAATCTTGGCGGGACACATGTTTGGAGGCCCCCTCAGTGACAGACCCCTTATACATTAGCCTACAATAAGCAAGTGGGATTTGACAAAAATATTTCAGTAAACACGTATCCTGGAGGTGTTTTGCCTAACCACTCCCTTTTTGGCATTAATACATTCACTACATGTCACAGCATCTAGCAGATTCTTTCAATTATATACAATAACATAAGTCTAATAATATGAAGTCTAATGCAGGGCTGTGTGTTAGGGAATGTAATACTTGAAATAACCACTAGGTGTGCTCACTCCTGTTTCAGTGTCATTTACATTAACATTTACATAAGTCATGGCTTATAAAGGCTTGAACAGGTATGGGATTCTCAGACTGTTATTGCACATTGGCATGGCATCACTTGTGTATAAATGAAAAATGAAACATCCACTGTTAACAAAGCTTTTATCTCTGGATCACTGAATTGTAAACTATTATGGTATTCAAAAGTTGATTGTCATGAAAACGTCTCAGGTTACGCATGTAACCATGGTTCCCTGAGAATAGGGAACAAGACACTGCATCCCCTAGGGGTCGCTATGATGAGTGCACTTCTGGCTGAGTCAAGGCAAAAGATCATAGACCAGACCTTCTCAAGAATGGAGGCCTAAACAGGATGACTCTAAAGAGATGAAGACTCACTACGTTCATATTCAGGTCAGCATCCAAGGAGGCTCACAGAGAGCCTAACACTCAGAATTTCTGTTCCGGCAGCCCTGAAGAGTGGAGGCCTCAAACAAGAGGTCTATGCAACCCTCTAACCAAAGGGCAGTACAGAAAAAGTCTCAGAAAGAGCATATAACCTCAGTCTAACTGACTCGCAAAGCTCTGCACATCTCTCATAATGAGAGTAGGCCTAGCCACACTCTGCACTGAGTACTCCAAACCTAACCCTAATCCTCTGCACAAGACGCTCCAAGCGAGTCTAACGACCTAGCATACTACCCTACCACCTAGCTGAGTCCTAAGAGCAGAGGCCTCAGTATGACTCAGTAACAACACCGCACACTCAGGATGTCTTGTAATGTTAGAGAGCCTACCACTCGCAGTCTCTATTCTAGCGTAGCTAAAGCGGAGGCCTTAATAAAAAAACTCTCTCTAGCGAGAGGTCTTACCAATGCTCACAGTAGCCAAGGATGAACAAGCCTAACAACTTGAACAAGCCTAACAACTTAGCAAACATTAGCTGACCTCTAGGCGTGGAGGCCTCAGCATGGCAATTCTAAATCAAGAGGAGACCTAACAATGGATATCTAGCAAGGAGGCTTACAGAGAGCCTGCAACTCACAATTACTGTCCTAGTGGAGCAGAGGCCTGAAATGAAGCCAAATCTCTCTCAAGTGAGATGATACCTAACAAAGCTTGCAGCGGACAAGAAGGTTTATGGAAAGCCTAACCACTTAGCCTGTACCTGAGCTCATAATACAGTACACGTCCTACACCTGTCAAGAAAGCTAAATAACAGGGCTAGCAGCCTAACACAGTAATGGGAGGATCCCAGAGGTCAGACTTAAGCAACAGATAAAGGGGATCTCAAAGAGTCCAAAATCAGCTTCCCGAGGAGGCTTGACGGAGTTTCATCAATTCGTACTGTATGCAGGTGATGCTCAAAAGAGTGGAGGCTGAAATAGCTTTTTTCTTAGCGAGATGAGGCTATTGTACTTCCTAAAAGGAGTGGCCAAGAAGGCTCAAAAGCCTGAAAAACACAGCTTTATGGAGCTTTTGGAGCTTTATGGACGGAGGCCTCAAAAACGTCTTAAACAAAAACGCAACATAGCGAGAGGGCATAACATGCTTCAAGAAAGCAGTACCTAAGGAGGCTCACTGAAAGTCTACAACTAGTAAACTATCTGGCATCAGATAACGCATTCACAACAATCTTCCTCCTGAAAGCAGTGGCAAAGAAAGCTCACAAAGAGCCCAAACTCAGTACTACTGCCTGCCAATCTATGAGGATGGAGGCCTGAATATGGCGACTCTCTAAAGTGAGAGGAGGCCTATCGGCATCCTACGCTCAGAATAGCTTACCAAGGAGACTTCACAAAGTCTAACTCAGACCCACTATTCAGGCGGTGCTCTAGGAAGCGGAGGCCTGAAAGAGTGACACTCTATAATGAGAGGAGGCCTAGCAACGCTCTGCTACCGTAAAGGCAGTAGTCAAATAGGCTCACAGAGAACCCAACAACCATGCTAGGTCTATGTCTAGCTGAGCTCTGTGGACAAAGTCTTCAGCATGATGACTCTCTCAAGTGAGATTTGGACTAACATCTTGTGCTCAGAATAGTTTCCCAAGGAAGCATCTTAAAACTCAAAAAGCATCTTTTTGCATGCAAAAAGCATGCAAAAAGCATGTCTGGCGGAGCTATGGTGATCAGTAGCCTCAGAAGAATTGTAAAAGCCAGAAGCCAGTATATGCCAGTATTGTAAAAGCAGAAGCCAAGGAGGCTCACAGAGAGCCAAACAACCTAGCATACTAGACGCAGCGCAAGTTCCCTTTCGAAAGGGAACTGCTGATTCTTTGATTTCACTTGAGATATGTCGTTCTAAGTAAACTGGTTTGCAGACTTCAGCACATTTTCTATCCATACTATTAGCTGGTTTAAAATGCATTTGCTCATAGACGTCCTTGCCTGCACTCAGCATTCAATTCAGCTGGCACTTTAAACTTTAACCCATAGAGACCCAGTGTAGGAGAATTGTGTTGAATTGAATTAAAAGTAACTAATAATACCTAATTTTCACTAAATGTGTATAAAAACTACACTTGACATAGCAGTAGAATAGATGGCACTCAGAAAGTGATACATTTCAGAGTGCAACATTTTGAAGAGGGGCAGAAATGTAACACTGGGCATTAGGGTCAAACTTTTTTTTCTATTGTTCTCACTAAAAGGAGGCTAATGAAAGGTCTAAAATATTTTGTATCTATATTTTTAAGTGCCATTCAAATGAATACATTATATATATGAATATTTATAGTTTTAAAGCTGGCATTGAACGGAAGTTGCAATTGTCCTTAAAATTAGAAAAAAAATTGGGAGGGGGTTGATTTGGATTGTTGGCGTTGCTAACAAAATGGAGGCAGAAACGAGACAGACCCAAATAGCCCAACCTTGCGCCATAGCACAAGACAGGAAGTGAAGTTGTTTCGATGGAGGAGGAGAGGTTTACATTCTTTATTAAAGACTGATGGAACATTAATTAATATTATTATTTTAAATAATGAAGTGCATAGACACAATTTATGATAAACACTACAATATTACATAAAAAAATGATAATTGTCCATTTTCTTTTCTAGACAATTTTAAATGATCAAATATTGACTTTTTTATTTTTCATGATTGTATCCTTATTGGTTATATGTATTATATTTGAAATACATTTTTGTTATGAATTGTAACTTTCGCTTACTAAAACTTTTTGTCAACCCTACATGCCCAGTGCTGCAATTTTTCAAATTAAACTCAAATGTAATTTTGTATAAAGTTATATTGTTGTATAAAATTATATAATATATAAAAATCTCTCAAGTGTTAGTTTACCTCAGAGAGAAAAAATTGTCATCAATGACTCATCCTTCATGTCATTCATCTTCTGAACACAAATAAATATATTTTGATTTTAGGATTTTATTCACATATAAACATTGATCAGCGAACATAAACATACTGCATAACACACGAGAATGAATGTCATCAGTTATCAAACAAGCATGCCTGGGTTTCCATTTACTGTAACTGATGTATATGTTGATGAATGTTTATATGTGAATAAAAGCTTAACTTCAATCTGTTAATCATATAAACCGGTTGTGTCTCTTCAGAAAATGTGGACTAAACCACTCAATTAATATAGATTAGTTTCACAATCTCTTTAAAAACGTTTTGAAGCATAAAAGTAGTAGCTGTGTGGATGGTCATCGAATGGACAGAAAGCTCTTAGATAAGATATTTTCATTTGTGTTTTGAAGATGAACAAAATTCTTATGGGTTTGGAACCACATGAGGGTGAATAAATGATGAGAAAATTTTCATTTTTGGATGAACTAAACCTTTAAGTATCTTAACAGTGTCATCATATGTTCAGCTATATGGATCTTTCTCTCCTTCTTAACCTTATCTACAGTACTTCCACCTCTTTTGGACCTCCATTAGTGTGAACTCATCAGTGAGGCCTTTGGTCTGTGTTGCCATGACAACTGAGTCAACAGCGCCCAAGAGTGGACTAAACGCTGGTCAGCTCAAAGGCACTTTGTTGGCCAGGGCTTTGGAAAGACCGTGTGTGTGTGTGAAGGCATGACGGCTTATGTGTGTATGTGGTACTATGAGTCACTGTTTGCCTGTGCAGGTGTGTGTCTCTCTGTCTGTTGTCGTCTCTGTTTTGTGACAGGACTTATATTTTGCAGTCTGAGGATCAGTTGATAGATCCGGGGTCAGCAAGGGGCATGGTGTGTAGGACCTCGTCTAGCAGCTGTAGGGCACGGTGTAGATGAACTTCCACCCAGCACGGTGTCTGTTTGATGGTCTGTCGAGGGTAGTCAGGTCCCCAACCCTTTACAAAACTCAAACGCAGGATACACAAACGACGCAGGTCATCAACACCTATTCCAGCTGCGGCTGACAGACCTGCACAAATGTATAAGGGAGAGTGTGTGTTACAGAAAATGTAAGCCAGTTTTTGAAAGTCATAATTTCAGGACTAGGACTGGACACATGTCGTGATTCAATTTTGATTCATTTGAGAATATTTCAGTTCTAGTGCCCATTCTGCTCACTTATGAAGCTCTCTCAGCTATGTTGTAACATTCTAGCGTGGTATTAACAACAGGGTCCAATTAAGCATTTTTATTGCTTCTATTGAGTATTTTTGAAAGATTCATTAATAGGACTAGCTCAAAAGGATTAATTGTTTGTGAATCGGACTACTCAGGTCATGCTAGTTCTCTAAAGAGAACCGGTTCATAAGAGCAATTTTTTCATTTACATTTTACATTTAGCAGACGCTTTTATCCAAAGCGACTTACATTGCATTCAAGGAACACATTGACACAATTGTCAATGTTTTGACTCACTAAAAAGAACCAGTTCATAAATCAGACTACATTGATTATATTGTTTGCTTTTGATTTACTAAAATGAACCAGTTCAAACGAGTCTTTTATTTGTGAATCAGACTGCACTGTTCACATGTTTACACTGTGTGTTTACATAGGTCACTCTGTAAGTTATTGAATGCAACGTGTGATGACAACTCAATAGAAAGCTCTGTTTTCTTGGCATTATTTTGCTGTACATGCTTTTCATCTCATAACATTCAATTCAGGCCACAAACTTGAGTAAAATGTCACTTCTTTTGTAGTGGGGCTGTAGATTCAACATACTTCTAATGAAAATTCAGGAAAGACTCACATTTGGGGCTTTAAGAATAATTTCTGAGATTTTTCCAGTTCAGAACATTGATATTTGTGGGACTAGTGACTCACTGATAGCTGGAGCAATTCCTCCAACACTGCCAGGCCCAGGGATGTTCCCAGCTACTGCTGCAGCCTGCGCAGCTGCAGCTGCCTGCGCAGTTGCCGCTTGCTGCTGCATCTGCCTGTGACACTGACGAAGATCAAACACCTGGAAGAAATAAAATGGAACTAGTTCACCAGACTTGGGACAACTGCTGATTTATGCTTGTTTTCTGGAACTAAAGATATTTACAAATGGCAAAAACACAAGGCTGTTTCCCTTCTGGTTTTTATTTAAGCAGCAAACGTGTGATGTCGTTAAAGGTGTACCTTGATGAGGGCTCCTGGGTAGATCTTGTGAACAGCATCCCCTGGTGCTCTCCCTGCCTCCCTGTCCAGGTAGTAACTTTGCACAAAGACAGCATGGTCACTAAGGCAACGCATCCACACATCCCCCTCTCCACGGCACTCCAGCTGAACGCCTTTACCAATGTGAAGCCTGCTGGGTGGATGTCAGGTGTTCATAAGTCTGCATCTTCGTCGATTGCATATGAATGAATGTGCATATCTTTTATGCTGAACGATCACTGACCGTGCCCTCTCACTGGCATCAGTTCGGTGAACATTGCTAAGCTGACCCAGACAAAAGCGGTCCCCGCCAGAAGGGTCCACATATCCATCCACCGTCACCACAGGACAGTTGGCTAGAACCTTAAACATCTCCCCAACCTGCACATCCATCTCAAAATAAGAGATTGAGCACCAGAACTCGGGACCTGTAGTGTACACACAATGACATACAGGCTGGATACAGAGTGTTGTTCATGTGTTCGGGGGGTGAGGGGTGGTTATGTGTAGTACCTGGATGGTTGGAGACTGGTTGAGGATATGAGGCTGGTGTGTGATGCTGAGACCCTGATAACAATATAAAATAAAAATTTTTTTAAAGGAAACCATTAAAAAAAAATTATTAGAAGATAGTATATATATATATATATATATATATATATTTCTCTCTCTCTCTCACACACACACACACACACACACCTGTGCTCAAAAGTGTATATTTTTTTGCTCAAAATTTTTTGTAAATTTTGATTGAATCTAAAATTGTATCATTTAGTACTGACCTTCGGAAACAACAGAAGATACTTACATGTGTTCTGGAAAACAAATTAAGAACAATTTACCTTGATCTTCAAATTCAAAAAGGTTTCACCCCTGATTCTCAATGCATTGTGTTTTCATCTGGAAATTAATGTTTGAACTTTGTACAATCGCTGTGTTCGAGTCGCTCAATTGTCGTCAGTGTGTAAAGATGGATCTAAAAATCATACATTCACTGCTGGAAAGGGTTCAAATATGCAAAAGATGATGGAAAATTGAAGAATTTGCAGGACAAGATCATTTTTCTTAAGAAAATAGGGCAGTTTAACTGCTCAGGAGAAATAAGGGATCAAGAAAAAACAAAACAAACAAACAGTCATAGATCATCAATGACACACAATATTAAAAACCAAGGTTTGTGTAAACTTGTATGCGTTCATTTATACAAATTCTACTATGTCTTTTCTTTTAGACTGTATGTATCTTTTATTAGGACAACAATAAATAAAAAAATAACATGGATTTTGTATGATCCTTCTTATTTTGTTCTTATTTAAATTATGCATTTTCACAGTGTGATGGCTAAGGCCACACTTGGCAACGGGGCCAGTGTATATATTTTTCATGTGTATGTATATGTTAAGTTTGTTATTGTCTTTTTTTAATGTGTTTGCTGCCCTGAAATGCATGTTGAAGTGGTGCTGTCTCTTGATGCGCATCTATTCTATCTAAGAGTAACCGCATCAATAATCCCTGACTAGAGTGCACCAGTGAAGGAATAACACAACAGTTACACAAGGTAGGGGTCTAACATGTTTGTTTTATTGTTTGATTATGTGTCTTACCCATATTTCTACCAGGTTCCATGGCTGCAGGACGGGCCTATTGTTAAAAGGGCACGGCAATTTCCTGATAGTTTTTATATCATCTGCCACAAATTATGGGAAATGTAGTTTGGGGTTTTGTGTTGGAAAAGTAGTTTCTTTCCTTGTGTATTTTGTTTGTTTACATTTATTGTTTGATTTTATGTGTGAAGGTATTTATGTGTTTTTATTTTCTCTGTTTTGGTTTGATAATTTGAACTGATATATATGTGGTTCTTTTTGAGACCCCTGTAATTTAAATAATGGTTTGGTCCGTCCTGTTAAAAGGACTCAATTGTCTGGGGCTGGGCTAGTTCTGGTGAGGGATCCCTGGAAGTAACATCTAAGACCCAGAACGCAATGTGATGACACCTCAGTTATGAGTTAAGTTTGTCTTCTGTAATAGTTTGTCTTTTCTTTTGTTGTTTCTACTTTTTATGAGATGAAGTACATTTGTCAAAATTAAACTGGCATTTTTTTGATGACTCTACAAATGTCTCCTGCCAATTTGTGGAAGAACCCTGACACACAGATTCTGCACAACTGTACATATAACAAATACTTATTCATATGATACATATGCATTTATAATATACACTACTGCTCATGTTTTGGGTCAGTAAGACTTAGTTTTCATAAAGAAATTGATATATTCAACAAGGACACATTCAATTGATCCGTCTACTTATTACCTTATCACTGTTTCCACAAAAACATTAAGCACCTCCACTCTTTTCGACAGTGATAATTCTTGATCACCAAATCAGCATATTAGAATGATTTCTGAAGGATCATGTGACACTGAAGACTAATGATGCTGAAAATTCAGTTTTTTGATTACAGGAATAAACTACATCTTAAAATATATTAAAATATAAAACAGCTATTATAAATTGTAATTATATTACACTATATTAGTGTTTTTATTGTATTTCTAAATCAAATAAAATCCAGCCTTGTTAAACATAAGATACTTTGTGTGTACATATATAAAATGTATTGTATATGAGATTGTTAAATTATTTATATTTTACAAAAATGTGTAACATGATCAATATTCACATACAGAAGTGGCTGGTGTGTGGGGGAGGGGCTTGCTGATGACTCCGCCCATTCTGCTGTGGTGCCGTAGGAGTATAAGAGGCTGTGCTGGTCCCTGTCCAGGTTGTTGCTGAAACATAATAAACGGACTTAACACAGCTTTATTTTGATTTCATATATGAGTCTTTCACTGATAATGATTATGCAAATAATATTCCTTACAAACATATACAACTTAATATAAAGTCTCAATGATAAAATACGATCAATGGTAAACTCATGACAGTGCATGACTTCTGCAAGCACTTACTGTGGTAAGAGCCTTGTGTCTGTGTGTGTTTGGAGGTGCTGTATTCACTTTGACTGACAGCGGGCTGCTGGGACGAGTGCTGGCTGTGTGTGGGTTTGTGACTGTGTGTTGGGGTGGAAGGTGGAGAGTTGGAGGTCATTGCCCGTCCTGCTGGGGAGGCGATCTGCAACAATCCCTCAGCTCTTTCTACCTGCATGGACAACCTAGAACCACTCGCTTAAAAAAAAGAATAGAAAGACAGAGTCAGCTGAAACATGAACTGTCACACAAAACAAGAAAATTAATTTTATTATTAGCCATTTTGAACTGTTCCAAAACCAAACTATGCATTTTTAAAATTATATACACTAACAGAATAAATTAACATTTTTAATTTTTCCCTTATGCCAGTGAATAAAATGTTAGTCATATTTATAATTAATACATTAACTAATGTTCATAAATGAGACCTTATTGTAAAGTGTTACCTATTATATTAATAGAGTCAAGTTAAAAATAGTAAAAACCCTCTAAACCAATCAGGGTCAGGTGAACCTAAATTAACCCTAATAACACAAAACTTCCTCAAATTAACTGGTCTTTCGATTACTCGCTGAACAGTCAAAAAAAAAAAAAAAAATACATATATATATATATATATATATATACAGTAATACCTCGGTTTACGAGTTTAATTTGTTCCAAGAGCGAGCTCGTAAACCAAAATGCTCGTCCACCGAAACAATTTCCCCCATAAGAACGCACTAAAAATCACTTGATTCGTTCCACACGACCATAAATGCCCATTTTAAATATTTTTTGGGTTAACTTATTAATTACATTTAAAATTATAACCACTAAGATCTCATATAAATACTAATTAAGTATTTTTAGAGTTTAACTGTCATTATTAACTATTTACTGTAACACGCACTTTCCCTCTTCACTGCTGGCATGATCGAGACGAGAGGAGAGGAGAGGGGGGTGGGGTGTTACTGCTTATATATTTCACTACATTGTAGTTGCTTCTTTTAATAACCAGACAGGTTCCTTCTCATTCAGAGATTTTATTGAGAACTATCGGATTGCGGTTCTGGCTTCAACCCACGGCGTACATAACAGAAGAATCAAAACTATCTCTGCTTCGGAGCTTTCTCTCTAATCCCTCAGAACTCCACTCTCTCTAGCGCCGACTGAAACCCCGCCCTCTTAAAGTGACAAGACTGTTAACTTAAAACTTATTGAACACATCAGATTAACTAGTTCCTTCAACATTTGTAACGATATTACAACGTGAAGAATAGCGATCACAATATTACAATACATAAATCACTTGATCTGTACAGAGTTATAACTGTTATAGTATGCTGTTCTCTAAAAGTGTATGGCCCTTTAAGAACGTCACTGGGTGCGTTGGACTGTGAACACACGTGAGTCTCATTAGTATGCAATGTGTGGTGTTGGTAACATGCTCCATTAATAAACTTTCATCATATTCATATGTAATCATATTCACAACAACTTATAAAATAATGCACTGTGGTGAATGATGCACCCATACTGAGAGACACTGAGAGAATGAACGAGTTAAGGGGTAATAAAGGGATCTTATCGACGCAAAACTGCGCATGGGTGAGGGAAATTTTTTCTCGTACACAACGATACAATACTCGTACACCAATTCGACCCTCCATGCTCGTACACCGATTTGCTCGTATACCAAGTCGCTCGTAAACCGAGGTATTACTGTATATAGCAAAGACCATCTATTTTAATAAATATCAATTTAAATAAGTTCCTAAATGATAAAACAAAATCTAAAATAAATGTTATTAAAGTATTATGTCTTACTGTTATCTATAAGATAGTGTTCTCCAAAATAATGCCAAAATTTGTATTTAGAAGATAAAAGCATTAAAAACTTAAAGTTTCTCACTTCTGCGAATATGGATCAGTTTTGATCATTTTGGTGACATATGGTGAAAAGCACACAGTGCACTATATAGAAGAGAGTGAACAATTCAAACAGTGAAAATATGCTTTCCATTGGGGTGAATGAATTCTGTTTTCATGTTTTCAGTGCCATGCAAATGCCGTGGGCACATGATCTATTCACGGCCCAGTGACTTTACCGAGCTCAATGGCTCTGGCAGAGCTGTGGTAGAAACTAAACGCTATTTAAAAAGAGGACCGGAGCTGAACTCTATCTTCCTGTTTCGGTGGAAATTCTGTCAACACATTGAATAATTCTACACGTTTCAAAGCATTTCAGTGGGCCTTTAAATATGTCTCATAATGCAACATGATTTAAATCATCCTTGCATTACAAGACATATTTAATACATTTATTTACTATATATATATATTATACATATATTCATTAGATTATTTTTACAACACTGGTTTGTAAAAATTACCTTAGCCTTGATCAAGCTTTGCTATACTGTACTTACAGGGTGGAGAGAGGGGCAAGCTGGGGTAAAGAGTGACCGAGGATGTGGTCCGCTGGGGCAGTTCTGGGGACATCAGTCTCAGTGGCTGTGGGCTGTAGTGATCTGGAGGATGATGGTCTTGCTGTAAGGTCATACTCGACGGACCCTCCATCTGGATGCAGTCATGTATGTGCTCTTCTTTTATCAGCCTGCCTGAGGGATGAGAACAAGTGTCAAAACACCTCTGCTCCTCTCCAAACTCCTGTCCGTTTGTCTATCTCACTGCAAGGCG
>JAWRVZ010000174.1:0-52500 GCA_037043235.1 Rhodeus uyekii | reverse complement strand
AAATGTAAATCAAGAAAAATAAGTGGTAAAGAAAAAGAAGAAGAAAAAAAACAATTCCTATTTTGTCAGTCTGCCTTTGAAACCTATGATCTACATTTTGACAGAGCTGCCATGTATAACTGTAACCATCAACACCTGCTGTTCTTGAATTTGTGACAGTTGGGTTGGGCTAACTTAGTTTTCCCTTTACTCACAATGAGAAGCACTGAAGGCTCCCTGGGCCACAGTGGATGTTCCTGAGGGGCAGGGAGAGCAGAAGACCTGCCCTTCTTCCTCTTGAAATGTATCACGTGGACATGGAGTACACACACCACCGCTGGAAAAAGAACCAGCTGGACACAACACTGTGTGAGAGAGAGGTTAAAAACAAATACACAACAAGAAGAGTGATTAAGAATGGGTAATGATGCCGTATAGTGGAAAAAGAAGAGAAAGTTACAGAATAATAGAGATGATGTTGTATCCAGTTTGAAATATTACACAAACTTTCACAAATACATTAACATATTTTTGCACGCCACATTTCTATTTTCGCAAATGGCAGTGAGCTAAAATGTGCATCAGTTATAAAACTTTATAGGTGCATATTCAGAAACACAAGTAAAGCCACTTTCTTTTATGGTACACAGGCCAGTCTGTCATTAAGATGACCAAGTGGTACAGAAGCCAACCTACCACACCCAGTGGATTGTGGGAGCCGCTTATAGCCAGCCATGCAACTAAATGAGGGCGGACTAGAGAAAGAAAGAGAACCGTCAGAGAGGAAGATGGACCGGTATGACCCACTTCGGATTAATGCATTCACACTGCTTAACAGTCTCTCTTCACGAAGTGCTATATCTGTAAAAAATATATATGCATATTTAGAAAGAAATGTACATGGAACAATAAAACATCAAATGACAAACATTTGATAGGAAAAGCTGCTCCCACCAATATCATGAAGATCAGGGAGAGATGTTATTGGCAGGTCAGAGAGGCGGGCCCTAAAGATGATGCGCACAGTGACCTCCTTGTCAGTCAAACACTCAAGAGACACAGATGACTCGTCACAGACTGCAACAGAGTTGGTCTGGCCGGATGAGGTCAACTAAGATGCATAAACAAGTATTCAAAAGAAAGAAATATGCATAGGCTGTAGGTCTTAGAGACTTGCACAGTGATGAGATGAGATGAGATGGAAGGGAACAATTATAAATCAAATTTTTATTTTTTTTTGCATTCATTTGCAAGTCTTTTATTCCTTTCAAAAAAGTTTGGTTTGCTTCAAAAGTTCTGTGCTCCCACAAATATTTGCATTCAGGGAGAGACGTTTTCGTTTCCCTCGTCTTAATTATATAGTAAGTACATGTAGTTAATTAAAATTACACAGTACTTAAATGTATAATTACACTGTAGAAAGGACATCTTAAAATAAAGTGTAACCTATGTTGTCTTTATCATATTATGCTTGTTATTTTTCTTCACACATTTAAAAATGTATACACGAATACATATGACATATCTCAAAGCAGAATGTGCGTATTGTACCTGTAAGCTGCAGAGTCCTGTCGCTCTCATGTCTTGCAGCAAAGCAGCTTGTAGCTCAACTCTCTGGGTGCTGCAACTCTTTTGACCCTCAGCCAGGGACATCTGGAGCTCTACAGACACCTGCACTGTCTGCAATACCTGAGGCTCTGATTGACATCATAAACGCACAGTCGCTCAGTAATTAGAGCAACAAGGCTTCATAGAAAGACAAATCCCAAAAGGACATACTACAACAACCTGTGAGCTTTATAACAGGTAAATAGAACAATGTGTGTGTGCCTTTACTTTGGCAGGCGTAAGACAGTGGAGCATCATCAAGCCAGTTTTTCGCCTGGGGATCACACAGGAAGCTGACGACAGGAAGGGTGTTGACATAACCTTGGTCACAAAGCAGATCACATCGCTGCATCTGCTGACCCGCAACATTCGCAGTGCTACACAGAACGGCACCATGGGAAATGTCTCCGAATGGAAGGGAGCATGCAGGAACTAAAAAAGGGTAACAAATAAGGGAAAATCATGGTGACAAGCATATGCCAAAACATTAAAGTGACCAAAAAATGTAATAAACAGCAATACATATTGTTCATTGGACTATTCAAAGAACCATGAAATAAGTATCACCATTTCCACAAAAATGTTGAAAACTGTTTTCAACATTGATATTAAGAAATGTTACCAGAGAACTATCTAAAAAAAAATCCAATAGATCAGCTCATTTTATTAGTAATAATATTTTGTAATATTATAGTTTTTACTCTATTTTTGAACAAATAAAACGGCATTGGTGAGCATAAGAGTCTTCTTTCAAAAACATAGAGTAAATTATATTTCCAAGCTTTTGACAGGTACTGGATTATTTCCATGCACATCACTTTTGTAATTTATCTTCCTTCGTAATCTTTAATCAAAATATCAGCGCTTATATCATAATATTTGGCGCTTCTCTTCTCTGATGACGAGAGGGAGGTCACATTAAATCACAGCAACAATAAACCACAACTCCAATCAATTCCTCATTGACAAAATCAAAGTACCATCCTAAATTTTTTCTTGTTCGAGAAGCCTTGTATATACGACACAACAGGGACAAAAAGACTATCGCAACTTTCATTTCATGCTGACAAAGTGTGACTTAATTCACTAACTGTCACAGGCTGGGATTTGTCCTGTGCTTCGAGAGATCCGTGTTTTTGGCAGCTCCTTTCCACTTTGAGAAACACACCAACAGTCAGATAGGTCACACTGCAGGGGTAAGAACCGCTGCCCGTCCTGCACACATTCGGGCTCATATCCCACACCAACCTCTCTCTGCAGTGCCAGAGACTTCTGTAGAGAACACCAACCTGGACCTACAACACACAAAATAATACAAGGGTTTTAGATGGTACATTTTGTAACCACCTTGTAACCAGACATCGACTGAATGTCGGTGCTGGAACATTCTTAGCAGATGTTAGGTTAGTTTTTGCATTCAGGCAAAAATTCTTAACCTTGTGGTCACAACCCCATATGTTCAGATGTAGAAGGTAACATTTATCTGAGCTATATTTTCATATTGAGCATAATTGTTTAGGTTAGACTTATATAAAATATGCAGATTTTCTTGTGCTTAAAATATTATATGAAATGTACACTAAAATGATGAGAGGCCGTTGAAACGTGACGCGTTCTTGCATTCAAAACAGCTAAATGGAGTACAACAGTATGCGGCAAAACGCAGGGCTTTTCAGATGCGCTTTTAAACTTAAAAAACGTGCTGCTCAAACATTGAAATTAAATTCATATCACCCTATTATCAGACTGTGCAGATGGATGGATGAATGAAAGAATTACATTGAACGTCTCCAGAGGGATCAGTGATGGCAGGTTGGATAACTTGTCCGGTTACTGGACTCACGCACAACCCCTGCAAATGGCCTGAACTGGTTTTCTGAGGTATTGAAAACTCACCATCCTACAGAAACAATGATACAGATATACATGAAATGCAAACCTTCAGTTGTTAATATTGAACGTGCTGTTTAAGTACAAACCAAATAACCTAAAAAGAAGGCCTCACCTCCTCACATGAAGGCCTGTATGTGATATTAGAGTTGGTTTGTGTCCAATCAGAAAGAAGAAAGTGACTTTGGAGCCTTTGGCATGTAGTTTGGCCTGGGAGACAAATGACAACAAATTAGCTAACAGGTTAAATGATGAAGTAACCCCCGAAGTAAAATTAGCAGTTCCCCTAGCAACTTTGATTATTATTAAAAATGAAAGAAACAAAGAAAAACATGCGACATCTTACACTGCTGCGGAGCCTCAGAACGAGATATCAGAGAGTCTGCGATGTATCTACCCTCCTCATCAACACACCAACAGTGGCCTATGATACCAGACAAGGCAAAAAATAATAATATTCCAATAATGTTTTCTGTACACAGAGACACACTACTGTTTAAAAGTTTAGCATCAGTAAGCTTTTTTTTATTTAATTTATATTTTTATCCAGCCAGAATGTAATAAATTGATCAGAAATGATAGAAAACCCTTCTAAATTAAAAATAAAATAAAAATTAAATACGTGCTGATCTTTTGAACTTTCTAGTCAAAGAATCCTGAAATTAAATATATCACAAAAATACTGAGCAACACAACTGATTATAGAAATAATGATAAGAATTTTTTCTTGAGCACCAAATGAGCATATTAGAATGATTTTTGAAGATTCATGTGACACTGAAAACTGGAGTAATGATGCTGAAAATTCAGCTTTGCCATCACAGGAATAAATTACATTTTAAAATAAAATTGTAATTAGATTTCACAATATATTTTTTTTACACTATTTTTTATTAAATAAATGCAGCCTTCATGAGCATCACAGACTTGCAAAACCCAAAACTTTTGAACTATAGTGTATGTGCCATATGGTCTGACCTGTGCTTTGGTGGCACTGATTGGGCAGCCACTGGCCATCAGAATCACACTGTGGGATATAAGGCTGGTAACCCAGCATTAAACTCTGTCTGTCTTTGTCACTGGCCATCAGTCTGCTCTGCCAGTAGAAATGTAGGGCTGTCGAGAAGCAAAAGCACATTCAATATTAGTGATCAAATTGGTCAACAAACAAGGAAAGTGCGTCTGAAGTATATAGAGTGGGGTCCAAATGTTTATGTTTTTCCATTCCAAATTATTTTATCAAAATAAGAATATTGTCTGTATAATGACAATAAAAAACATCTACACAAAGCATCGCATAAGCGACAGAAATGAGTGAAGACATATGCAGTATATGTGCACTATTCTATGGCGTTTTGTAGTGTGTTCACACTTAATATAAAAAAATACAAAGTGTACTTTCAACGATAAGGCACTTAGAGAAACAAACTGTGGAATGTTGGACACTTTATGCACACAACAGTTGCAGCTTGTTAATAGTTGTTCAATGATAAAATTGAATCAAATTCGCTACACAGTTGAGTACATAAGTACATATATGTATATATAGGTATTATATAAAGAATATATAGTTATTACATTTGATAACATTTCTTCATTTTCAAAAACATAACACTTAATTTCCAGGTTTTTCCTCAGACTTTCAAACCTGTAAATCTGTTTTTCTTCTGTAGTTTCTTTGAACTTTCATTTTGAGACACAGAGAACAAAATACTGTACTGGAATGAGCTGCGAGTCTCAATGCTGAGTTAATGTTGCTCAGCAGAGTTTGAGTGATGGGGATCTTTGACGATTGTGTCAGCTCCAACTCCACAGGACTCAAATAGACACTCTCAGCCAGGAGGAAACCATAACCCACAGGCACATGTGAGTTGTTTGAAGCAGATATTAGCTCCTCAGCCTGCTTCAGGAACTTAGAGACCTGGCTCTGAACCATAGAGCATGGACCTGGACCTGAAGAAAGACAAAAATTAGATATTATGAAGATCGATTATTTAAATAGATTATAAATCAAAGTGTGAACAGATAGTAATGTTACTACATAAATCAATTGCAATATTGTATAACTCACATTTGGGGATTTGACCAATAGGAGCCTTGCTATCTTCTAGCATGTCTCCTTGACGGTTAACGCACCAGCATTGACGCAGGTGAAAGGTCCCAAGAGGAACACTGAAGTCTGATAGCGGACCTGGATAACCAGAATCTTCTCTTCTGATCAGCCTCCAGAAAGATAACGGGTTCAGGAAAACTGATGGTCCATAAATGGTCTCAATGTTACCATCTAACAAGTCAGAAGGAATATCAGAGAACTTCTCAAATCTCGCCAGGACAGGGAATACTCTGTGGTGCTCAGCCTTGAACAGTTCAGATACAAAGGCTCGGAATGACGCCATAGCTTCTGTGTTTCTTGCATAGGCTCGCAGAATTCCAAGAAATTCTGAGACAGGCATGTCTTGTCCGGAATTTATGATCCGAACCCACTCACGGTAGAACTCAATTGCTTGTTCTGGAGGTCCATCGCACTGGATCTGGTGCCAGCTGCCATCAAATTCACAGTGAGGGACGTACACTTCAGAAAACTGGGTTACGGAAGATGGATCTGAGAGAACGGAACGCACTGTAGACAGGAATTGCTGGGTCGCTATGGCCTGGCAGCTTGTTGGACCTTTGGAAGAAGATCAATAGAGGATAATTTTAATAACAAATTTGTATAATCAGTGTTAATATGATCCCAGTTTAGTATAGCATCAGGCTTTTGTTGTCATTAAACTGCATTGTATAGGTCATCATAGTGCATTTCTGGTTTCTATAGCCATTCATGATGGAAATCAGAGATAAAGTAGCAACTCTGAGAACTAAAGGTTCCATTATGAGATATTAAAATTGCAAGTTATAACATCTATATTTAACATTTGGCAAATTGTTTTATGCTCTACATTCTGAACCACGGGAATAAGTATAAAGTCACAATTATGGAAAATAAGTTCCTAGTAGTACTTTCTGAGGAACAAATATGCACCATTTAGGGGTAGATAAGTTGATCAAACAAAGTTGATCCTTTAAGTCACTGAGCTCCTACCGGCACAATAATTTATTGAGTGTTGGTAACAAGACTTTACTACTGGATCAGTTCCACATTCATATAAAAATGTACACTGACAAAATTTAAAGTAAAACAAATAAAATGGAAATAACAAACTCTTTGAGAAGAAGCCTGGCAAAATTAAAAGCATTTAAGCTTCATAAAACAAGATGTCAAAGTTTCAAATATTCTCAAAGACTTTTTATAATGCATACATTTTGGCTGATTGTCTACTACATCTGATCCAGATCATTTAATGTGCGTCTAATTAAACGTATGAATATAGCTCTGTAATTAATCATCTGTGTTCAGACTCACATTGAAGAGAGCTTCCTGAACTCTGAATGCTGAGTTTTGTTCCAGATCGGTCCACGCAGAAACAACTTTTGCCAAGGCACTGTCTTGCTACGTAAGCACCATCAGTCTCACATTTAGGAATGAAGACCTCAGTTCCGGCAGAACTACTTGCTTGGACTGCAATTGCCAGCTTACGTTCTTTCTCACACTGGGATAGGCATCTTGGTCTGGACCCAGTAGTGCGAGAACCGGTAATCTCCAGACCACGAGAGTCCACACACCAACACTCTGTGCCCTGACACTGAACTTCCTGGTATAATCCATTTTCAGTGCACTGGGGTATGTATGAAGTCGACGTGGAAGTCACAGACGTACAAACATCTGATTTCTGGAAAATTGCACGAAACAGTTGACCCAACTGGGTGCTTTCTTCTGCCTTAAGCTGTTTGATGGCTTCTCGAAGGGTTGTGAGAAACTGCTCATTCTCAAGAGCCATTGAAACAAGTTTAATCATATCTCGGTTGGTTTTCAGGTTTACAGAGCGAACAAATGCATCGGAAATCTCTTGGTCTATGTTAGGACTAGTAGAGTCATCTGCAAAGGTCTTGGCCAACTGCATCAAGTCGGTCCCGGCCTGCATCAGACCAACTTGACTAAAAACTTGACTCAAACTTAAAGTACCACTGTTTCCAACAGTGCCGGTGAAGTTGAAATTGCCGGCGTTCTTCAGGAATTTTCCTCCAAAGAGATTTTCCTGGAGTCTCTTGGGATTCAGGGTAAGGGAAAGAGCTTTTAGGGCAAGAGCCCCAGAGGGAAACGTCCCTTGAAGGAGCTCTGCCAGGATGTCTCTAACATTTGGATCATCCAACTTTGGAAAGGACTGGAAAAGACCAGAGTTGGCCAAAAACTCCTGGAATTCAGGACTGCAAGTACCAAGAAAAGAAAGGGTGTCTTTAAAGAACACGTTGCTCTTGCTGAAGTCTCCAGCTGGGCCATAAAAAAGCCTGGAGAGGGCTTGTCTCCTCTCAGATAGGCAGTCTTTCACTCCAGTACCTAAACAAATAAGAAACACAACATTAGTCAGTGCATAAACTCCATTCTACTTAAAGTTTTAGTCAACAAGGGACTAGTAAACCAAAAACTCTAGTTTTTGCTTCATCGGTTGGCGGGTAAAATCATTCAAATAAGCATAAAGATCATAAATTTTACAACTAAAGCACCATGATAGACTGGATTAATACATAAATCTCAATGTGTTTACTGATGTATTTTAATGCACTATTTGTCTACCTTATTACTTTTACCAGAGATGCTGAAGAGGCATCATGGCACGTGAAATACACAAGTGAAACTAAGGCCAAACTTACTACATTTTGGAGCTCCATACTGACGCGTGCCAAATAACTCTTTGCCATCAGCATCCACACACCAACACTGACCACCGGACTGGCACTGGGTTGGCACATAAAGTCCGTTATCAGTACAGGAGGGTACAAAGGAATTACCAGCCTGAGTAGCTGCAGCCCGTTCACTCTCGCATGGGGTGGGACCTTATGAAAACAATAAGAGTTGGGTAAGTTCTTGTAGTACTATTATAAAGATGGAACAAGTGCTAGAAGTGCCAAATGACAATTTTTTTCCTGTATTGCTGGTAATTCTTTTTGCATATTCTCGGCTTGCATGTATATGAAACTAATGTTTATTAGTCACCACAAAAAACATCATTTAAGTTTATCAAAGGAAAAGTATATTTTTGTAATAGAATTTTATTTACAAATTTTTTTTGGTCTTGTTTAAAGTTTAGTGTTTTTTTTCCCCCTCACATTATTTGCTTACATGTACATGGAACTAATATTTATTAGTCAGAAAAAATTATTAAAGTTAAAATATTTGTATTTACTTTTGGGAAAATCATTTTCATTTAAAGCTTTAATATGACAAAATTAAGTTTATGTTTAAATCAAGAAAATACTATTTCCAAATGAAGAAATTTAAACAAATGTAATAAAATGAACATCTTAAGTTTATCCGAGAAGCAAAAATGCTTATCTTATGCTTATTTTTACTAGAAAACACATTTTTACTAGAAAACAGACTAAGAAAAATATTTTTGTGGGGTATGATCATCATTATAATATCTTTCCTTCTTAACAAAATGTTACATACATCTAAATTTCCCGCTCACGGCCAGCTGGACAGCAAGGTAGCGGCGCTGTAGTATTCGATACATGCTTGACTGTGCAAATGTGCTTCCTGCAGTCTGGTCTGAAAACGCTGTGTCGTACACCTCATTCAAAAGCAGCTCTACACCTAGACAAACAAAAATCAAAACAATTCATCTTTATAATACAGCACACAAAATGTCTATTTTTGACATTACCAAAATATTACTTGAAAGAAACGCTAAGGTCATGGGTTCGATTCCCAGGGAAAGTATGAACTTATAAAAATAAATGTCAATATGAATCTTGAATGCAATGTAAGTCACTTTGGATAAAAGCGTCTGCCAAATGCATAAATGTAAATGACAACACAAAATCATAGAGACACTTGACATTTAGGTGATGCTTTAATAGAATTTGATTTACAGTTCACTTATTTCAGGGAAAGTTGCATCGAAGTAAATTTAAGTTGTTTTGTGAGGGCACAATGGTGATCGTTTATGGATCACTCATTCCTAAGTTTGAACTTTTTCCCACTTCTTTAACCTGAAATGTAATTTAAGATGCATCACCTGTGCTTGACATCTCTCTTCCACGACTGTCTGCACAGAAACAATAACTAGATAGCTCTGGGTAGAACTTTCTGAAAGCACTAAAGGTCTGGAACACTTCTGGGTTTCTGTTAATGAAAAGAAACTTCAGTTAAGAAAGTCAATTGTAGCCGTTTAAGTAGCTTTTATTAACATGCATTTGAAAAAAACATTACTGGAAACTAGTATGGATCTTGAGATAAAACAATAGCACTAACATATTTCAAGATATGTAATGATGTGTACAAAATGATTTCAGTTAAAACAGCTCAAACATGGATTTTAGTCTGGGATTAGGTTTAAACTGGGGATTAGTCTTCTCTAAAAGTTAAAAACGCATCTGTTACAGTGACACGGTACTGCTATCTAGTGGTTAAACATGCATGGCTTGGGCTGGTTCACAAGATACAAATGTCTCCTCTAAAAAATCTTTCAGAAGGGAATCTTTAATCAACTACCGTAAATAAATTGAATGAGAAAATAATCCTTATTTGACCATTTAAATAAAGATTTACTTTAAGAAATATTTTTATTCAGCAAGTATGCAATAAATCGGAAAAAAAATGACAGTATAGACACTTATAACTGTAACAAGTAAATAAATGCTGTTTGGCCTTTATATTCAGCAAAGAATCCTAAAAAAATGTATCATGTGTTCCATAAAAATATTAGGAACAAGAAAAGAAAATTCCGCTTTGCCCTCACAGGAATACATACAATTTCAAAATATATTAAAATAGAAAATGATATTTCACAATATGACTACTTGTACTGTAATTTTTATCAAATTAATGCAGCCTTGGTGAGCTTATAACACTTATTTAAAAGAAAAATCGTACTGACCCCAAATTTTTGAACGGTAATGTAAGGTTTGAAGAAAAGGCATGTCTCACCTGTTAAAGGTGTGTAACAGATCAAAGACCTTCCTGTCAGTGACGTTGACAAACTTGCACTGGACAGGTAAGAAGCTCCCATCATCCGAGCACTGAGGGGGAGAGGGTTCCCCGATACCATGAAGGAGTCGCCGCTGTCTCACTTCACAAGCACCAGGACCTAGGGTCAAGAGTTTAGATACAGTTTACATCTAAGCACAAAGAGTATCCACTTAATAATCACCCAGCAATTTAAAACTCAAGATTAAAATAGCTATGAAAACACATGTAAGCAAAAACTCTAAAACTCATATAAAACTTTTGATTTCTCTTTCATTTAGATACTACTCTAAACTATTCAACTAATGCATACAGGGAATCAAATAAATGACTTAACGTGACTCACACTTTAAGAGTTTTCCATTCTGCCTGGTTCCATAGATCTCCATGCCTTCTTGGTCCACACACCAGCACTGGCCATGGGATGCATCACACTGCACCTGCTCATACTCACCTGAATCCAAACACACTGGCACCAGGTTTGCGTCTCCAGACAGCAGTGCCTGTTGTCTCTGGAGCTGGCATGAGGTCAAACCTATAGTGAGGACAGAATGTGGACGGATCAATTAAAATGATTCAATAGAGTTATGATGACGCGAAACTCTTACATAAATGTTAAATGTGTGAATCATGTTTAATCATGTTGTTGACTCGTGACCTTAAGTGGTTACTCAAGGATTATTTTTGGGTTATTATAGACCCTAAGCATATACACTACCATTCAATAGTTTAAGTTCAGAAGGATTATCTAAAAGTTTTTGAAAAAAGTATCTTATGCTGAACAAGGCTGCATTGTATAATATTATTACAGTTTAATACAACCATTTTCTATTTTAATATATTTTCAAATGTAATTTATTCCTGTTGTAGCAAAGCTGAATTTTCAGCATTATTACGGCAATCTTCAGTGTTTCTGATCCTTCAGAAATCATTCAAACACGCTCAAAAAACATCTCTTATTGTCATAAATATTGAAACGTTTATTGAATTGTCATTTTTGTTTTTAGAATTATTTGATGAATAGTAGCTTCTTTGTAAATGTAAAAGTCTTTAAATCTTAAGTCAATCTTTAAAAAAAAAAATCTTACTGAACTTTTGATCGGTAGTGTAAGTTTAAAGAAACGTGTGTTCAAACTAATATTTTTTTAACATAAAAAAAGAGCACTTTTAAAAACAAAGGAAATGCTATGAAGTTGGAGTATGGAGGGTTTACAATGAATAGTGGATCCATTTTGTCGACTCCCGGGTATCTCATGTCCCTCTGCATTCACACACCAACATTCCCCACCTCCACGATTACACTGAACATGCCTACAAACATGGAATTTTTCACAAACAACATGATAATACATTGGGAAATTTATGCAATTTATATACAACATCAGTTAAGTTAGTGCACCTAAAGCGGCCATCCTCATAACACTGGGGGACATGCTCATGTTCCTGTGCTGCACTGACAGATCTGAGCTGCTCGCATTGACTCAAACTCTCTGTCTCCAGCTGGTACTCTGCGCACAAAACAAAAATATACCGGTATATAGAAAACAAGTGGATGAATTTTCTAATCCATACAAGCTTAAATACAGCTAATAGAGACAAGATCAAATTAAAGGCGATTAGACCAAAGTAGCTCACCTGAAATCTTTCCAAACGTCAGAGAGAAGGTGCTAAGCAGTGTGGCAGATAGACAAAAGACCAGCATCTCTTCCATGTTCTGCATCTTCTCTAGGATGCAAGAACTCTCCAAGTGAATGCTATAAAACAGCAGCAGCTTTTATACCATAACCAAGATGTGCATTGTCATACCTGTTCAGCATTCTGTTATATTACGAATGTGTCTATCAAAACACTAACCTCTCCAGACTGGTTAAAGTGCCTGGTGGTGAATAAGAACAATCTGGACATTGTAAAGTGGGCAGCCAAGCTTGAACCTTTGAGAGTGCTTCTTTGAGGGGAAACAGTAACACTTCTAACAGAGTTCAAGAGCTGTGCATTGTTACTTGTTGCCCTTATACTTGTACAAAATAGAAATTATAATCCATATATACATACAGACAATAAATAATGAAGAGTAAACTTATCTTGAATCAAGATACAGAAAGAAAATTGAGAATATTTTTTTTAATGAAGTTGTACATACAGATAATTACATCGGGTCTTTAAATAAACTCTTTAAATGTACAGCTGGTATTTTCATCAAAAGAAATTTCAAGTTTTAAATCTAAATTCTAAAACACTCTTTGTACAGATTAATAGAAATTGAGATTAAACAGGCATTTTCAAGTATCATCCTTTTATGCCTTAGTTTTTTGTTGTTTTTCTTTACAGTTATAAAAACTGTATATACATTTTTCCAAAAACAAACAAAAAAAATGAACAAAATGGATTTAATTATATGCATTTACATCCATCTCCAGATTAGCTTACTTCACGCTAGATACTCTCAAAGTATCAACATGATAAACAGACCTTAGTAAGAGGAGTCACCCATCTCTGGACATCCATGTTTAAATAAGCTTGTCTTCTTGTGATTCACTACAGCATCCATTAAGACTGCAGAGAAACATGCTAAAGTATTAGACGAGTTGTTATAAGAAAACTATCTATGTTTTTTCTAATGAATTTGTTGGCATTTGTGAACCTTTAGTGCCAGAGTATTAGACCGATAAGCCCAATCCTGGCCTAAAATGCAACATTCATTTCAAAAACTTGTAAATCCTGAACTGTGCGTATCCGAACAACCAGATCTCAGTGGTCTGTTTTCTTGGCACTTCAACGTGACTTAAGTGGCGAAAACCTATTTTTATAAACCTTTTTTCATTTTTTACATCAAAAGCTAATGAACTCTGAAACAGTCTGATATCAGTGACCCACTTGAGCCAAGTTCATATTTCCTTAAGAAATATCACCACACAGAGAGGAAACAGTTGACATTTATTTTTGTGGTCTAACTGATGTGGTTGTGACCTTTTTTTTTTTTAAAGATAATGTTCCCTTCTGTTAACGTGAAATAATCTGCTATAGTGATCTCTTCTTATTTTGGAAAACAAAATCTTCTTTAAGCAGATATGTGGTTTAGACTCAGCATGAATACATTGTCATTTTCCTATTTCACACATGAAGTGTAAATTTTCCTCATCTCACACTTGATGATGGCCAACTTTTTACTTGACAGAGTGTGCATCTACCGAACAGTGTTGAAAACACCTCAAACAGTAGAATTGTGTGTGAAGAAACGCAAGATGATGTTAGAAGCACAGAAGACTATAATGTGTGCGTCACACAGAGCAGAGGGTGCTCATCTGTTGCACTTTTCCCAGGTCCGTCAGAAGCTGTTTGATGCGGCACTTAAGCTGTGGGAGTCTGGCCAAGGGATCGGGGGGCTCCAATTCACCTGTGAAGTCCAACCAACTCTCCAGCACTTGACAAAGACAGAGAGAAAGAGAATGAAACATTAAAATAATCAATAATATCTAAAACATAATAATAAAAAATAGTCTCAGAGAGTCTCAGTCTGCTCATGTGGTGACAAATATTGTTTTGACTCAGTAGCACTTCCCATATTTCTCCCACTTACCATCAAGCTCTTTCTCGATGAGGTCCATGCGGCCAGACAGCTGGTTCTGAATGTCCTCAATGTGAGTAAGGAGGTTCATCTGCCATTGCAGGCAGTTCCTGGCCTGTTCCATGGAGCCCAGGCTGCTGTCATTCACACAGCCAGACAGAGCAATGGCACTGCTCACCTACACAAACCATAAAACACAGCATTGATTTCCAACTCTGTATCAGTTCACATGCTGACCTTGAACCAGATTTATTTTTCTTTGGTTACCTCTTCTTCCTTTATGTTAAACTGAGAAGCTGTTTGTATCCCCTGTTCATCCCTTGTGTGTTCGAGGCCTGTACCGGGAGGTTTCTGGTAGCTGTGCTCACTGGTAATATAGGTTTCAGGGTTTGAGTTCTGGTTGAGGTGCTCTTTGAAATGCAGGCAGTCCGGAACGCCGCCCATAGGCTGGTCCTCATCAGAGTTCACCCAAGACCGAGCCCACAAGTGTAAACTTGGGTTATGTTTGTTCCTAAAAAACGGATGAGCGCATTATTGTTTACACATAATTTCTTCTACAGTTTTTAAATCAGATCAACTTCAGCACTGAAAATTTTAAACTGTTTCTCTACTGGTTTCACAGACAAGGCTTAAGATCAGGGTTTATACAGAACTTCTTAAGTTGAATTTACTACCTTTTTACTACCTTTTTACTACCTTCAAAATATTTTTTAATACCAGCGTCACTGCGATTATCTTGACCGACATAACCATCCTCCAAAAAAGGAGGGATTTTTTTTTTTTAGGCTTGGTTGAGCCTCTTGTCGAACAGCCCTGCTTGGTTTACGGTCTCCACCAGTTTTTCTTCTTAAAATATGGTGCAATACCAAATTTGATCATGTAAGCGTTCTTATTCTTGCCTAAAGCGAAGGATTTTGCTATGTCGGAGTCCGGAAACATTTCTAAACAGCTCTCCAAAGCCATCGTTGGAATTGAAAGAGTGGTGTTTAGTTGCTAGATCTAAACACTACGGACTAGTCGACTAGTCGAAAAGCCACTGATTTGTGAGTCATTTAAACTAAAGTTTTGTAACTGATTAGACAACTAGACTAAAAGTAAGAAGACAGTCAAAAATACATTTAAATGCATCAATAATACATCTAAAATACTGAATCTAAAAATCAAGTAAAATAATAATGAATTTTGCTGAAATAAGGTCAGTATTAGGGGAGCGCGGGGCACAAAGTAACGCGGGGTAAATGGTAACGTAGACTTTTTAGATAGTTGCAAAGGATATGATTAAATATGATGTACTAACAGGCTTTTCACCACACTGTTTGCACACGTCTTCTGGCCATCTTTCGAGAAATTTCAGCGAAGTTTGGAGGAGAACCACAGGAAAAACTCTTTTGGCAGCATGTAAATATTTTTTGTTGTAGTAGTTGTTTTTCGATTTACAAAGTGTGTGAAAGTATGTTAGTCCAATAATTACCATCTTCTTGGCTAAAAGATGGTACCATTTTGAAAGATGTGAAAAACACATAGTGACTGCTAGCCGGTCCTGAGGTAAACACGACACCGAAGTGTTAGTTGTAACATTGCATAGCCTATATCAATAATCAGATATTTTGCATTGTATTAACCTATTAAAAAGTTTTAATGTTCAAAGCATAAACAAAATGTAAAAAAAAAAAAACTATTCGACATGCTTTCCTTGTGACGTCTCAAAACTGCTGTTTTATGTGTGTGTTTCCATGGCGACGCGTCATGCTTGTCAAGTGACGCACAGCAACCACAAAAAAAGTATCGCATGCATTTAGTTTCTCTTATTTATTCAAAATATTAAACTTGTTCGCTGATAGTTTGTGTCGCAGATCGGAGAATCTTCTACCGAAATACATGACAGTAAGTGTCCGCTGAAGCGGGAGAAGAATAGAGTGACTTTACCGCCGCACATAAACACCACAACGCCTCAGCTGCAGTGTAATCTGTTCACTCTGCTGTTCACTCACCTCAGCTCGCAATGCACTGGGCGCGCGCGCGCGAACAAACACAACCTCGCGTGATATCGCTCAGGTCCTAGTTTCAACATCTAAATAAATCCTCACGAATTTTAAAAGAAAGACCTGCACTTAACACAAATTGAAAATATATCTAAAAAAATTTGGCTCGAAAATTTAATACCTCGTCAAAAGACGTTTACTACTTTTTACTACTTTTTAATGGCCTTAATTTTGGCTGATTTCATTTACTACCTTTTACTACCTTTTACAACCCCGCGGACACCCTGAAGATAGGCACAGACTAAAATGCTTGTTTGAGCAACTGGAAGTAACCCTGTCTGCAAAAACAGGCCATAAACTTCAAAGCATAACCATTGTTATAATAAATCAAAATCAAAAAATTATTTGCCACCAAACCCTTTTGATAATTCAAAACGTGGTAGTTTACTTCCTCAATGTCAAATTTAAAGATGTTGGTAGGGCTCTAGGAAGACAAAGTAGCTCTTACTGTAATATATCCATCTTCAGCTGAAGGCCATGAAGCAAGTTTTTAACGCTGTAAACATCAGCCAGCAGCTGGTGAGTGGACACAATTTTCTTGGCATTCTGATGAGAGTAGTTTTCCGTAAGGAAGGACAGGCCATACATGTGGCCCTTTTGGAGCCAGTCTTTATCATGGCGGTATTTAGCACTCCACCTCTGACCTGAGAAAAGTAAACATTTTAGTGACAACACTGGAGTGATCTCTGTTTTATATTTACTAGGGCTGAGTATCAACACAAATTTCACAATTAGATTTCACAATTAGAATCTCAAGCACTGGATTAGATTCAAAACCGATTTTGATCCATTTTGCTGCTTCTGGTATAGACGGCACCACGGGTAGACATGGTGTAAGTTGTACAGTATCTTGAGAGTAATGTTACTGCTTATTGCGATTTATTGGATGGGAGACATGCTACAACATTTTGTTCATTCATCAAAAGCATAGACTAAAAGATTCAATTGAGAATTTATTGAAATTGAGAAATTAATATTTATAACCCAGCTCTAATATTAAAATTAACATCAAAGAAACAGACACTAGATATCTGTAGTAAGCAGAATACAGTGGGAGATACAACTATAAAATCCTCTGACCCTTTGTGTGTTACTGTTGCATGGTTGTTACCTGGTGGGTCCCGACAGATGTAACAGATGTATTGATCAGGGATGCTATCTTCCAAAAGCCCCATACACACACTGTGCTGCCAGCACATACACTCCTCACACTGTACAGAGAGAAATATATTACCATAAACTTATTTTCAATTCTACACTACAACGAATTCAGAAAAAAGTACTCTTAGCCCACTTAGAATATCTCTAGCATGAAACTGTCTTTACAGACAAAACAAAAACGTATTTCAAAGTTCTTGAGGAGCCATTGTTAAAAGTAATCCTACCTGAATCATGAAGCCGTTTTCTTCATCCATCTCACAGATGCAGCGAACAATTTCATCTGCACCAACATCATCCTCATCCTGGAAGTCCTCCATAGTGATCGAGTCTAGATCCTGGTTATACTCATCTCCACTGAACAGCAAACTCTCAGTGGTTGAGTCTTCCAGGTAGTCGATGTCTGACAGGTCTGAGATATGGAAAGAAAACAGGACATGAAATGAGCCTCAATATCACAGCACAACACTGACATCATATTCACGTTGACTACTATCTATTTCACCTACTGAGCAGATAAAAACTTAATAACTGAAAGCTAGAACTGAAATGAAACATTATTGGAAAGTAGATACAAATGGCTGAAAGTTGATGAGAGGACTCACTTTCTCCAGTGAGGTCAACAGACAATATGGCACGAGGGAATTGGAAGGTGCTGTGCTTGAAGGCACTAGAGGAAGAACGATGTAGTGGGGAAGACGGTCTTTCCAAGTAAGCCAACGACATCTCATCTAGGTCTGAGTAACATTAGCACAAAGATGAGAACAATTTCATCCTATCATTTCATAACGATGTCTCATTTTAGATTGAAAAGGATGGCTAAGACTAATCATTTTATATGAGAGTTAAAGTATTTGTAAAACAATTTACAGTGCAGTTTTGATTTCTTCTTCTTCTTTTTCTTTTTCTTCTGTTTAATCCGGAAAAGGTCCTTCTCTTTCCTGTCCCTCCTGTCTTTATCTCTCTTTTTCGCTGTAGCAGAGAATGAAAAAGGAGATATCAGCACTTGTTTATTAAAAAAAAGAAGAAAAAAGGTCAGTTAACTTACCAAACAGCTGACATTTATCCTCCAGTTTGAATTTCCGCTCTGTCTTTATACAAAAGCCTGAAGACAAAAATATCTATAAGATGAACAGTAAAAGAAAATGGAAAAAAGGAAGAACTCTTCTTTGAGAAGAATCATCTTTAAAATCTGCTGAATGATCTCACCATCCAGGTGCTTATCCTTCTTGAGAATCTTGTCGTGGAGGTTATCAAAGGTTGGAGGAGGCAGGGAGACCTCCGTACTGTCTGAGCTGACTGAGGCAGAGGAACGTTTCTTCTTCAAGAACTTAGGAGGTCTCACACATCCAGCGCTGTCCATTTGAAGCATGAAGCCCTGAGAGGACAAAGCTAAGACACAAAACAGAACTCTCTGTAACTCATTTTGAGCAACTGTAAATTTAAATGGCCATTCTATTGAAATTATCCTGACAAAAATACAACAAAGGAACCTACAGGAAGAAGTAGAGACGGTCCTGCGTCTCTTGTTATCTGGGATATCTGACAAGGTGCTTGTAGGCATGGAAGCAGACGTGGCCCTGGTGCGGCCCATCCTCTCTGGTGAGCAGACCTCGCCGTCCATTTCTTTCTCAGTGTTATGATAGTACTTCAGGTGATAGTCCAGCAGCTTTGCTTTACGGAATGCTTTAGAGCATCCAAGGACTTTACACTTGAATTTATTATGGTCCAGGTCTATTAGAGACTCATTGGGAGCAGTGGGGTCATCAGACTTCTTGCTGTTTATGACTGAGGAGGAAGGAGAACATTTAGATTAAACGTTAAAAAACGTTTATTTAGCTATTTTTAATTTGTAGTATCTGAATGAAGAGAGTGGAAGACAGGTGATTATTCATACTTGGCTCTCTGGCATGTTTGTTAGCTTTAGAGGTCCTGGAAGGAACTTTCTGACTTGCAGCTGGAGATAAAATGAGAAACATAGTTTTTAAATATCACAAGCAGCATTACCATTGCAGAATTTAAAATCTACCATTGAAATGTTCTAAATATTCAGACAAGTCACTTTGCCGTTAACTACGTAAAAAAACAAAAAGTGTCCTTTATAAGATTCATGGAGAAACATAATAAAGGCATTCAATTCTATGGTTACATGGCCAGCCTACCAGTCACAATAGGAGGCGAGTTCACTTCAAGTGTTGTTTGATTACTGGGCAACACGTCTGTCATCTTGTCCTTTTCAGTGATTGGTGACTGAGCACTGCCAGTGGGAGGAGCTGTGGATGGGCTTCCTGAATCTGGCTTTTGTGAAGAAGCTTCTGTTTTGTCTGCAATGCTGCTGTCTTCTTCTAAAGAGAGCATTTTAAAAGGTAAGATTTAAACAGGTCAAACATGGATGATTATGCAATTTAATAACAGAAAATTGTAGAGTGGCAAAATAAAAACAGCATGTTAAAATTATGCTCAAATATTTGGGGTCAGTATGATTTAAGCAGCAAGGTCCTATTAAATTGGTCAAAAGTGACAGGTGACAAAGATAGTTTTGAACTTTATGTTTATGAAAGAATCCTGATTAACATTTATCTGTTTCCACAAAAATACGACTGTTTGTCACACAACTGTTTTTGACATTGATAATAATAAGAAACATTTGAAAACAGTTGCTTTAAATTGTGATGATATTTCACAATGTTTTTTCCTTGATGATTTTGAACAGTTTATTCTTAGGGCTTTATTATGCCTTCAGCTCTGTATAGTTTGTGTCTCTCACCAGCTTTCTGACAGCCATCTTGGGGAGGAGGGGGAGGTATGGAATCCCTCGTGTGTGGAGAAGAGGGGTAAGCTTGGTCAGAGCTTGTTGCTAGACGCTGAGACCGTCTCCTTCTCTGGGGGGAGTTAGGAGGGGCTATGCAGAAACATATATTGCATATTATTTTCACATCTATATCAAACGAAATGTCAAGCCTGTTATAACTGGTGACAGTTGAAAATATAAAAACACTGCTGCTCACCGGTGGACCCACCAGTGTGTGTGCTGTCTGGAAGGGTGTGTGTTGAACTGGATGAAGGACTGGGTTCAGGGGCTGCGGTTGTGTTCTGACTGCTGGAGGTGGACTCTCCCGAGTCGTGTTTAAATCTTCTTGAGCGAGACTTGCTCAGGGATGGGCTAGAGAGGGATGCTGGGGTTCTTTGGGCACTGGTAGACTGGGATGTCTCTTCAGCTGGAATAACCCCTGAAGCTGACACTTTCTGATGGGTGGAGAAGTAAAAATGAGTCCATGTGTACTAAAGTGATCATTAAATTGATAAAAGAATGTCAGTTTCATTCATACCTGCTGAGATATTACTGGAAGCTCTTTTGACTCTGCTTTGCACTCAGATTCCGTATCAGCACATCCTTGATGATTAGAAACAAAAAGCACACATAAAACACTGCTGAATCACTGCTGAATCAGTGTCGCAGTTTATTTAGGAAACATGGAAGCCGTGATTATAGCATTAAATCGTTTCCCCTCAAAGCCCAGCAGCAGCAAATACAGCAGAACAAACTTGATCTGCACACTTTTGTTGACTTGCGCAGTTTATCACCCTTTAATAGCATTTACAGCTTCTAAAGGCCCAGTCACATAGCGAAAACGCATGAAGAATGCACGAATTACGCACAGATTTTCGTTTCTGAACATATGCGTAATTCGTCGGTGGAACGAACGAGGACCGTCAGTGATTGTAAGTGGATGTGCGTCGAAGGTGGTTTGTGCGTGATTTTGAGTTTTGAACGGTTCAAAAATTTTCAGACGCACAGATGTTCGTCGGTGTGCGTTATTCATGAGTCGGCGTGCGTAGTTTATGCGTTGAGTATGCGTCACATGCGCGGGACACGCATCGGCCGTCAGTGCTTATGCGTTGGAACTGGTTCGAAAGCGCGCACGTTCACTGACGCCCCACCTTCATATCACTCATGAACCGCGCACGTATCACGTTCATTCCACTGATAATGCGGATTCTGAAAGTGCTTGTACGTGGAACGTTCGCGAAGCGTGCGTGTTTGGACGCGCTCCGTCAGTGATTCATGCGTCAGGCGTGCGTCGAATGTTCGTGGAATACTTTGGTCAATTTCTCGACGAGCACAAGCACGCACAAACCCAATCTGTGCGTTATTCGTGCGTTCTTCATGCGTTTTCGGCTGTGTGACTGGGCCTTTACAGAGGCTACGTTTACATGCAACCAAATAATATGTTAATAATCAGACTGATGGCTCAATCGGACTGAGCTTGATCCGAATTAAACTTCAATTGGATTGAAAGGGGTGTTTTACTGCAAGCGAAATGGATGATGGGTCCGCGCGAGAATGTTGACGGGGGTGGGGGTGGGGGGGGTGTGAGCGCAAGAGAGACTGTTCAAACGCCTCCATAGGCACAGCGCCACAGCCGCTTGCAGCCATTTGCAGCAGCTCACGGACTGGTCCGCGAATGCGCTCCGCGGCCCGGTACCATTTCATCTACCGGTACCGGGCCGCGGACCGGGGGTTGGGGACCACTGCCTCAAGACACGAAAGGCTCAACTTACGAAAAATCCAAGTTACGAAAGCAAAGACGAAAATTTTTACTGCTCTACATACGAAAAGTGTTCAAGATACGAAAGGTTTCTGAAAGTCCGAGATTCGCCCCATAACAATTTTGAAACTCGCGCCGCACGCCGCCATCTTAGTTATAGTAGACTCGCCACCATCCTCCTGCTCTCCCATTGGTTCCTGATGCTAGCCAAGCCATGAGATCCTTCTCTCTAATTGGACAGCATCCCTCCCATCATGCATCTTCTATACGTACGTGCTGGCGTGCTTTAGCTCAGCCAATCTGTACCCGAAACTTTAAATTTTTTATGTGTTTTTGTAAAGTTAAGTGTACGTACGTACGTACGTTATCTGCCGTTTGTCCTCCTCCTCCTCTGCCGCCACTTTCGGAGATAGCCTCACTCGAAAGGTAAGCTTCGACATTTTACGTTATTTCATTGTTTATAGGTCAATTTAGCTTTATTATGAAATTTAATGGGGTGTTTTTGGAGGGTTTGGAACGGATTAGCCATTTTACATGTTAAATGTGTTCCAAGATACGAAAAACTCATTATATGAAGGCCGCCTCGGAACGGATTAATTTTGTATCTCGAGGTACCACTGTAATTCCAACTGAAACAAATAGTGCGTAAACATAGCCAGTGTGGAATGATTAGCTCAAAATGTAGATCTGCATGTAGATGCAAGGTACTTTTTAAATGAAATGCATACTCCTCTCTCGCTTTCACTCAAGTGCCCGCGATTACCCCTTTCCACAAATGCCATAGGCTGCCGACCCCAGCTCTATAGGGTTGACTGCATGTCCAAACATAGCTAGAAACTAGTTCATTTCACAACTCTAGAAACTAAGCCTTGTTGTGGGTAGTTACTATCTGCTAATGTTTACCTGCCCCTTTGCTGAGACGAGTCCTTTTACTGCTACACAAGTTGCCTTGTCTTTTGCTCCTCCTCTTTGCTGTAGCTGATTCAAGCTCCTCAATAGCTGGCTTACTGTCCTCCTCAACAGCCGGCTTACTGTCCTCCTCTTCTGAGTCTAGATCTGCTGTGTAAAGCAGGAAACAAACATATGGTTGATTTGGCTGCTCAAAGTGAACGAAGTACTGATTTAAGATCAGGCTTCAAACAAATGAAAAAGGTTTATGTGTAACTGAACACAGATCAGTAGGTAAGAACTTTACCATAAAATGTAAAGAAACTACAATTCATTAAGCAAGAAAAGTCCTAACAAATGACATACCAAGTTTCTCTGATTCACTATCATCATCATCATCGTCGTCGTCTTCGTCATCATCATCATCGTCGTTGTCATCGTCATCATCATCGTCGTCATCAAGCTCTTCATCCGACCGTGGTTCTCTCCTATCCTCTCGGTCCTTGTTGCTATTGGCGCTGGTACGTGGTCTGTTCCCTCCTTTATTCTTGGCTGCAGCTGAGGCAGCCTTCACCAGAGCAATCCAGTCCTGCTTGAACACAAACCAATACACTATCAGTCACATCTGACATTGAGTGGTCACAAATACACCTCTTGCTTTGGTTAACATTAATTAATCTTTTTAAAGGTATTAATGAGGTAGTAATTGTAACAAGAGGTAGAATAAAGTGATTTGGCATCCCTGAGCTGCCTGACTGGCACAAAGATGCAACTGTAAGCTGTGTAGACCAGCTTCTTGTCTTCAATTATTATTCAGGATTGACCCCATGCATTTTACCTTCTGAAAGAGAGGAAGAGGTCAAGGACAATACCATAGAGGGCTACACTGAAATATACAATTAACTATAAAGAGTGTTCAGAATTAATTGTCATAGGTCATACTTCGGTTATCTAGAAGTGTAGGAATGCATGTCCAAAAGCATCTATTAAACTTCAGAAGAACCTATTTGTTCATTAAAAAGAAACAATGAGAACTCTGTGAAATCACTTTAATAAACTTACTTGTCCTTTTGCGTCTTCTGGCATCGACTTGATATGAATTCTTTTCACACAGCGAATGACTCCATCATAAAACTGTACAGTGTAAGTGCCTGAAATACAATAAATAAAACAGCAGCAAATCAGTGACTCTTTATACATCTGAGTCTTTCGATTTGAAATAAACATTATTGTGTAAAGACATTACTGTAGGCATACAGGTAAATCCTATGTTTTCTAAAATAGTACTTGAGAACAATTTTCCTTACGCATTTGAGAACAATCATTAGTCACACTGAACCCATTTTTAATTGAATCATATGAACAAATTAAACTTGCATTGCATACTGATAGAAGTGTTTCTGCCCATATGTGTCAACAAGACCTTACCTTCTTTGTTGATACTTTCAATCTTGGCAGGGTAGTAGCGACAATCTGTCCATCGGGCAAGCACTTCCTCACCATCCCTTAATTCCTAAAGATGAAATAAACACATAATAGACATGCAATTAATTACAGTCAACACAGCTAGGATAAATTCAACCAAGCCTTTATTGAAGATATGGGATGTGCTGTGATCATAAAAGTGAATGGTTAGAGCAGAACAAACTGTGATGGACACACAGAAAACCTCTGACTATTTGATGTAGTACCTGGCAAGCTGAATAAAGTAGTTAAACAACCACACAGATACACACAATTAAAATTCAATTCAAGAGAACCACAGAAGCTTCAACTGTATTTACAGATTATTAATTATAATTCTAGCTCTAATGATTTTAAAAAAAAAAGTCTATTCATCAGAAAGGAAAGCTTTCTCTAAATATGACACCATTCAAAGGTTTGGGCTGTTATTTTCTATTCATTAAACAAAAAACAAAAAAACTTCACTGGGTTTCCACAACGGACAACCAGTTTTCAACAAAGACAAAAAAATGCTTTTCGAGCATCAAATCACCATATAAAAATGATTTCTGAAGAAGCATATGAAACTGCTGGTTTAACTATGATATAATGGCTGCTAATGTCAGCACACAAATCAATTATATTTGAAATGTTTTAAAATAGAAAACAGTTATTTTATTTAAATACTACTTCACAGTATTTATTGTTTTTATGTTATGCCTCAGTCAGCATAAGTTTTTTCATTTTAAAAACTTACCAACCCCAAACTTTTGAACGGTAGTGTAAGTGTAACAACAACTCTTTAAATATGTCACAAAGGTCTGTTTTTTTTGTTGTTTTTTTAATGGATGATTGGTTGTGGCCCAACAAAACATTAAAAGGTTTTGGCTATGTAGATGGAGGAAAAACCCAAACAATGATGGGACAAGCAGTTGAGAGAGCCAGATCAAGGTAGATGGGCAATTGAGGTATGTACTTGTCTCTGCTGAGGTAAGTCTTTTTGGTCCTCTGTGCTCTCTGTACTTCCAGGAAGCTCACGAAGGCGAGATGCTCTCATCTCGCTGAGTCTCTCCTGGCAGAAATGTTTGTAAGACAAGAATTAATCAATAACTCATCTCACTAACAAATGAGTGGCTGAAAACTTCAATAAAGTTTAGCAGCTGAAAAACTTAATTCGACACTAAGATATACTGTATAACAGGGCACAAAGGAGCCTGAATTTCTCATGCTTGCCAAGTCATCCTAGACCATTCAGACCATTAACATATAATGAAAAAAGGAGGTACTGCAAACATACAGACACCTCCTCTTCTTTGAGGCCCTCTTTGCGCAGTGCCGGTCTCTCTAATGGCCGAAGTCTGTTGCTGTCCCAGAGAATCCATTCATCGTACCTATGGCTCCAACGGTCAAAATGCACAAGCATCTTTCCCTCGTCAAAATCAATCTTCTCGATACGTGAAGGGTACCTTTGAAAAAAACATTCAACATACATCATAGATAGGTAACTTGAAAAACAAAAAACTAAACACGTTAAAAACTTTAATAATGGTTGATTCAAGAACTCTTGAAAATGAAAAACTTTTCCTAAAGATAGATTTTTTTTTTTACTCTTATTTGATTTAAAAGAGACACAAATATTGATCAAGCAAGTATTTAAAAAATGATCTTGCTCTTAATCTTTTAGATGCCCCCACTCTAATATTTACCTTTACCTTAATATAGTTTCTTACATAAAGACCTAGTGTATATTGTGAAACATTTATATTGTGTAAATTTCTTTTGGAAAAATATTTAGATCCTATTACTACTATTTTTTAAGTACTAGACATTTTTATTTTAATTATTCACTCGTATTATTCACGAGTCCCCACAATGATCTAACAAACAATATGCTAGCAGCAGTTATTGTTTCACACTTTTAAATGGACCTTCAAAATTAATTCATACCATTTTTGCAGGTAGTCCTGGGCCTCAACCCTGGCGCCAACCTCAAAAGTGATCCCTGGTCGATTTGGAAGTTTCTTGCTCATTTTAAGTATACTCTTACCAGGTCTTCTTCAAGACACAAATGCTCTTTCGTCCTGTGGACGGACCTATGAACATAAAGAAAAGATCCATGAGTCTATGCACATAGACCAACTAAACTATATTGCATGGACAAATGCTTGCCATATTTTTAATACTAACTTTATATCAAAAAAGACTAATCTTTATCTATTAAATCATGCATTGCATTTGCGTGGGTAATATTTGTAGCTGTATGAATAAACATGCACGGTTTCATTTAAGCTGGCTAAAGAAAATATGCTCAACTATTTTACCAGCTTGTATTATAAACGAGGCCTTTGACTTCCCTTCTGTATGCTAGTACACTCAGATCAGGGTTAGCCCTAGCCCTAATATTTTCAAAATGTTTGCACACTTTAACGTGTCACGAAATAATACCACATGCAAACAGAAATCAAGAAAATATATCAAGGTTTTTCAGGCTGAACAGTAGCTAACTGAGCTAACCAGCTACTATACTCCACTTATGACAGCCTTCCGCACAAATTAAATCACAACGTTATATATATATAAAAAAAAATTGCCCTAAAGGAAAGATGGAACCCTCTAAAAGTCATAGATATAAATCTAAGAGTGGAAAAAATTTAAAATAAAATAAGAGGGTAACTGACTCTTTCACCTGTGTTATCATAGCTCGCTAATGCTAGGTATTAGCTAACGAGCTTATTCTCAAATTTTCTGCTGCCTGAATATAAATGTCAAGTTTTCTCCTTAAAGAACTACAAAACCCGCATAAATATCATACCTCAACATTTTAAATATAAAACTTTAAGTCAAACCTCTCCTTGTCCAGTTAGCACAGCAGAATTAGCCAAGCAGCTAATGCTGTACCAGCTGACTAGCTAAACCGTTCCGAGGGGATAAAACTATGTGCAAATAAAAGAAACAAAAAAGACAGGCCAGTTTTTTATCTTTGTCAAAACGACTCGAAAAATGACAGCTGCTTTCTGACGTCCGTTATACGTGTGACATATAGATTTACCTTTGCAAATTCATTGAGAGAATATCAATTAATTCCTATAGTGTATTGTGATCATTCAAGCTCAGTTACTTTTACCCAAACTGGATGTGCGCGCGCACGCAGTCGACGCACAAAATGCCTGAAGGCACGCGCACCGAAGACTGACACGTGACCAACATCCAGACGCTTTGTGTTTTGTTTGTTTTGATTTTAAAGAGGCAGAACACTTTCACTTTGGCTTCAAATCGCCCACCTCTGTTGTAGCGTCAAATGTCGCTTTTATGTTCTCCTGTTGCTGTGACTTTTTCAAATTCTTTCAATCAAACTATTCACATGAATTGAAAGGAAGCAATTTTTAAATTCAGAATTTTGCGTAATTCTTGTATTTGGCAACAGATAATAAACTGGTCAAATTGTTCCAGTGCTAAACACATTCACGCCTGTCTTTCTTTGGAAAATGCTGTTGTGTTGAAACAAAAACATTCTTTATGCACTCTTTTGCTTTTGTGTTGTTTGGTGATGAATTATAGCATAAGATGGGATAATATGAACAAAAAATAAAATAAAGGGTTAGGTTTAGAATTGGTGGAAAAAAATATTTTAATAAGTAAAAATAATTTATTATTTTAAAATATTATTTAATTGATGGGTTTTTATTGAGTAATTGCATGAGTTAGATGTACATTTTAGACTTATTCGCTAATCATTAAAATGACAATTGAACTTATTGCCCCATGTTTGAATAACAAAAAATGTTGTGCTATGATAACTAATTATACAATGTTTATTTATTTCACTTAATAGAACAATGGATGCATCACATCATCCTTCACATGTTTTCTTTTCTTTTTTTAAATCTAAATAAGTGGGCATCTTCCCTCATCTTATAATACATATATCACTCAGCCGTTTACCTTCTTGCAGACAATTATGACTCATAAACTGAGGGACAGATGAACATCTGTCACTATCTGCAGCTCAGAGACTTTGAAAGGCTTTATTTACAAAAAAACAAACAAATCAAGATTGATGTTATAAATGGTTGATTTCATAACTTTAACGGATTCATTATATGTAATTTACTATATTATACAATTAAAATAAAGGACTAATACAGGCTACAGTACATTGAAACAAAATAATATATTTCAATTTAACATGGCAGTATGTCACAATAGTCAACAACAATTTTCATCAAATTGACAACAAAACAATGATGCACATGCAACAAATTTACATTGTGGTTTCAGTGAATTTACATTGTAGTGAATTTAACCCTTCATCATCCGGTCAGCTGCATGGCAGTTATCAAACAACAGCTTGTACTCCACTCCTCCAACCTTAAATCAGACACTGTCTTGCATCCACAAAAATAATTTTGTTCTTTAAACTCTTTTTTTTAAATGAAATGGTTAAACAAAGACCAAAAATGTCATAGGTATATCATCTCATTTCCAAAAACATAAACCATAATACATTTAAAAGGATATTAAAAAAATCACATCAATACAAATAATGTTCTTTGTCTGTTGCAAAAATATGAGGGTTGTAGAAAACTTGCCTTCCAATTACTGCTACACTTGATGGCCATCCACAGCAACGGTCTGTGATGATGGTTTGCCATAGTGGTTTCCCCAGATCAGTCATTTAGCGCTGTCCTCCAGAGACACTCTAAAAGCAGAACCAGCAGACACAAGTGTAATGTGTTGAGACTTTTGTTCACTATGATGCATATAACAAAAAATGACCTTTACCTGGACTGTTCCGCTGCTGGTGGAATGATCTGCCTTACTCAACAGTAGTTGTAGCTGAGTCGTTTTCAAGAAAAGGCGCATCTTTTTCATCAACATGTGACCCATTAATATGAACACTTACTATTCGATTCTATCTATCTATATTATTTATTAATTTGTTTACTTAAAAAACTTGATATGTGTACTGGACTAACTGAGACTTGTCACAGCACTTACATATTGTTGCCACATTGTTGGTTTACTTGCCTCTATTAGTCTCCTCATTCGTAAGTTACATTGGATAAAAGAGTCTGATGATTAAATGTAAATATACATAACACAAGAGACAGTTACAGAACAATTGATTTAATCAGGGGTTCTCAACTCTGGCCCTTGATGTCCCCTTTCATGCAGAATGTAATTCCAACCTTGATCAAACTCACCTAACTTTTTAGTAAGAGATTCAATGTGACAAAGAAAAAATAGATCATCCCCTGAATGTGTGCCATTGCTATAACTTTAAAACAATTTGATGCTTAATTTAATCAAATATTTAATTAGAGAACATGCAATCTATGAGCTTATTTGTACGCAAAGCAAAAATGAACAAGACTTGTAAAAGCACCATTGCCCCATGAGGATTCAGCAAATACATGGCTCAACATGACCAGGAGAAGCAGACCCAGCGCAGTCTCGAAGAACATCATGGTTCACAGCAAACAGAAGCTTCTGAGAATTACATTTTGTTTCCAGAGCATTTTATACATCCCTGGGATCCTTCCCTACACCAAAAGATTAATTAATTGCTGACTAATCTAAACAAACTTAACATGCAAAACCTTTGCTGTGGGCAAGAGCAGGACTGCACAGTTTCATAAATGAACTCCCTTGGAAAACACTGGTTTTGTTTATGACAGTGAACAAACTGAATATTTACTGAAAATTAATCTTAATTATATAAATATTTGTCTATAGACTAAGAGTGATGCTCTTCCCAGATATTGTAAACAGAAGTGATGCACTGTTTGTGCTGAAGGTAAAATATCTGAGAAATGGTGAACAAAGTTTGTGTAAATAGCCAAATAAATTTGCCAAAGAGGTTGGCTATTTGTTGACACCCACTGCTTGATAATTATTCTGACTGTATCTCTTTTTTTATGTCATCCCTTGACAACGTCCAATAGAAATACCTTAAAGGGGTTGGATAAAAAAAAAAACACACTATAGAACTAAAGGTTCTGCCATTTAAAACTATAAGGAAAATATATTTTCTCTTTATCTTACTGGTATTGTAATTTAACAATGCTTTTTGATGGTTCAACCATTGAACAGCTCAACAAACGTCACAACAGGAGTGAGTCCAGTCTAGAAAAAAATGTCCAGGTTAACTATTTCCTTAAGACATAATGTGGTTCAGAAGCTTCAGGTCTCTGACAGTTTGAAAATTTTGTAATAAGGTAACTTTATTACTCATCTGAATGTCCACATTTGTGTTATTCTGCTGGCAAATGGAGAGCAAGAAAAGCCATAATGGAACTAAACTAAATGTGAAAAGGTGAAAAAACATTGAAGTACAGGTGAGCAAGAACACAATAGATAGAGTAAAATTTCCTATCCAAAACAATGACCTGATTTAAGTGCTTTCATGTGCACCGCACACTGGCATGCGATTAATAAACAACCTCTTTGTGTTTTGTTTGTTTTGTTGCAAAAGAGACCAAACCCTTTTACTTCAGCTCATAACCTATTATAATGTAAAATGTATTTTGAGTGACAATTTGTTTGTGACTCCAAACTTATGCTATAAATATAAGTTGAATTTGAATTTAAAGAAGTACAACAACAAAAATCTGAATTTTTTTTTTTGCTTTATTATAGGCACACATTTTTTTTTTTAAAGAAACATGTGATATTAATCCATGTTTAATATGACAAATATAGACAGTTGTATTAAATATATACTTTACTACATGTGATAAATTATGGTACCATAGTTAATTTACCATAATGCTCTAATTTACCCAAACGCTTTAAAATAGACATCAAATCAAAACCAATAATTAAAAATTTTGGTCTCCATTTTTTAAATGAACATTAATCAACTAGGCATAATATTTCAAAATGTGGGCGTTTTATTTAGTCCTATGTTTTCATGCTCAACTTGCGATATTGTCCTCTGCTGTGTGACTGTTCAATATCTTTGATTTGGTCAGGATAAATGTAATGCACCTCACAACTATTGGTTGCCTTCCAGCATTTTTCTCCCTTCACTGTCGCCATCTGCAGTTCAGATTAAAATTCATGATCAGTCTAATACTAGTCTACTGTACTGTATATGAGTTAGATTTCAACCTGTTGAGATTTGAATCATTTTGGTATTGTATGTCGATTTTTAAATTCCAAAGGATTACTAATATTCAACAAACAATATTTTACATACATTTTTTTCAACAAACACAGGAGTGTCACAATTAAGAATGCATTAACAATTAAATCATAGCAAAGTATGAAAGTGATGCTTTCTTCAGAATCTGCATCGTAGTTGTGAATTTAACCATCCATCATCCGGTCGGCTGCATCATGGCAGTTATCAAACAAAAGTTTGTAGTCCGTTCCTCCAGCCTTCACAAAAGCAGATACTGTCTTGCTCCCACGAAAATCTTTTGTCTCAACAATCTGTCCATTAAAAAAAAGGTTTAGCACAGACCAAAATGATCTTCTAAGGTTAAATGAAATTGATAAGGTATTTAATAAGTCTGACTCCTAAAATTACTGACTATCCAAGGTTAAAATACCATCTTTTATATACAGGTTTCATTCGTATCAGAGTTGCAGAATTACTTGCCTTCCAGTTATTGCTCATATGACGAGCAGCAACAACGACAGTCTGGGATGCGATGCCATAGCCATCTCCTTTATGGACCAGCCATTTAGTGCCGTCTTCTAGAGTGACTCTAAAAGCAGAACCAGCAGAAGACATGCTTTATATTCAACACATTCTTTCCTTTAAATGTAGAAGTGGATTCATGTATTCACCATGATGTATATAACACAAAAAAATTAAATGTCAAAACTGTTCATTATATCTTGATTTTATAATTACAATAATAAACTTTATTTTCTATTGCGCCTTTAAAAGTACTGTAGAGTCTTAAAGCACTTTGCGATCAAATAAGACATACAATTATACCAACAATGCATTTAATGAAAGTTAAATAGACAGAGATAAAATACCAAATAAAAACTAAAATACTATAAAACGTTTTTACCTGACTCCAGAGTGGCTGAGTTTGCCAACTTGGAAAGACACTCCCTCCAAAGGTCTGGTCATCCTCTCTGCCTTGAAAACTTTGGAGTTGTATAGTTTCCTTAGATCCGACATTTTGGAAAGATCGTAATTGTAAGAGTTTCCATTCCCTGAAGATTCAATGTGACGGCAAATAGATCATTGAAATGAACGTACACCACAGTTAACTTTAAAACCAAGGCAGAAGGCAGAAAAACTTAAACACCATTCTTGAAAGTTAATGAAACTGTATAGAATGTTCAGACCGTGTAATGAAAAGAATGCTAAGCAAAGAGAAAATGAACTGAGGATTTGTAAATGTACCATTGCCCCATGAGGATTCAGCCACCATGGCAAACATGGCCAAGAAAAGCAGACCCAGCGCAGTCTTGAAGAACATCTTGGTTCACAGCAAACAGAAGCTTGGTAGAAGGATTGTTACCACAGCAATTTTTATACTTTTTTGGCACTGTGATCCTCCCCTTTACCAAAAGCTTGCTTCACTGCTGATGTCATCTGAACAAATGTGGCTTGTGTTTTGGGAAAGAGCAGGATTGCACAATTTTAAAGGTTGGTTGTAGATCTTTGCTCAAGTTCTGAATGTCTTCCAGAGGTCGTGCAGTTCTGCTGGCAAATGGAAAGCGGGAAAATACAGAATTGCACAACTAAACCGAAAAGAAAAAAACAACAACATGCATCTGAGCAATCCACAGTACTAGAAAACAGTAAGTGTTGGGGGACAATAAATTCTTATTTAATAGACACTGATATTCATCTTAATCATGTTATCCATATGAAAACATATTTTAGTTTGATTTAATATACTTGTGAAAAAGAAAGTCATGTCTATTGATGCCTGCCTATAATTAAAACCAAAAGTAAGATATAAACTAAAGAGACTAAAGTATATTTTGTTATGTATAATAGAATTATGGAAATTTTCAGTACCCTGCAGTGCTAGGCTCCCTGTCTGTCTGATGCATTCAGTGGCCTGATTTACAGAAGAATATTTCCCATTAACAGACATTTCAGAAACATGCTGTCTTAAAGGGATAGTTCACCCCAAAATGATTTTACTCACCCTCAATTTGTTCCAAACATGTATGAATTTCTTTCTTCTGCTGAACACGATGTTTGGAAGAATATGGGTAACCAATCACTTGATGGACCCAATGGAAGTCAATGGGGTCATTTTTGGGTGAACTATCCCTTTAAGCTTTGAACTATAACCCCATCTCTCCTAGATGAATTACAACATTGCAACATAGCAGCAACAACAACAACATGCGAATGATTGCTAATGCCAGACAGTGTGGTTTGAGGATTTCATAAAAGGCTTAGCTCGTAAAATTTCACAATAGTGTCTAGATGTAAAAAATATAAATCAGTGGACAGTTCTGTGGATGAAAATGCCATGATTTGATAAGGATTAAAGGAGAAGTGGTATGAAGTAGAGCATCTCTGAATTGTCCAAATACTTCCATTAAACCCACAGTCAAACCCACTACTCTGCATGTTGCAGCATGACTCAGTCAGGAGTCACTTTTGACACTCATTTATATTTACAGAGCTGCATATTAAACTGCCATTAAAGTGACAAGTGTGTCACACAACCACAGAATAAATGTCAGTATCACAAAATTTAGATAGAGGCTTGGCTCACTATATGACACCCTGAAAGAGGCGTTTATATCAAATACATTTCCACATCTCAGCCTAAAAAACAGACCGTGTCTAATTTACATACAAATTTGTAAAAATTTCTCCCCTTATCAACGCTTAAAATGAGCAAGTTGGAATGGATTGGACGCTTGAAAAACATGGTTAAGAGGAGTCCTTTGTATTCAAATTTTATTATCGGCTTTGTGATGCTGGGACTTGAGCAACTTGTGGAGATAGACTTTGCATGTCCTTGTAATCCAAAGCTGAATCTGCTGTTCTCAATGGCATATTTTGTGGTTCCAGCTTTCTTCTCCTTTGCACTTTTGTTTTATATTCAAAGCTCACAAATCAGCAATTATTCGAGCTGTTTGCACTGCGCTTTAGTTTGTCTTTTTCCGGCCATTCTCTGGATCATGCTGCTGTTCTTTGATGGACAATACTTTGCCTGTGCAAAGACTTCATGGGAAGGACTTACGGTTCACACGGATATAACTTCTTCAACAACATGGTGTCAGCCTTTAATCGTACGTGACAACACCACAGAAATGCAAATGACATTTTTTAACTATCGAAATAACTCTCAGGTAAGCATGATGATGAAATCAATACGCTGTTACACTTAATTTATTAATTAATTTGTTTGATCAATCTATATTTTTCTCTATGAGTTGATTATTACCTGGTTCCAAGTTTCCATGTACTCTTTTAAACATGAACGTACTTCTTCAGCTTGTTGGACTGTGCATACTGCTCCTGATTGCACTGCCTCTGATGTGGATGGGCATTATGAGGTGGTACTACACACCAACAAGAACCAAAGAACTTGAAAATGAACAAATAGAAATGGAGGATTTGAGCCCATCACCCCCTCCTGACACTATGTCTACAGTTGGTGATCACAGTACGTATGAATTTAACTAAAACAGCACTGGACAGAATGTACATTTTTTAAGTTTTCACAACCCTCATGTTTAAAATTCATAGTCTTTTTGGTATGTATTAAATAAAATGGAATAGATAAACTTGTAAAAGTTTGTATTTTTAATTAAACCTTGTGTTGATCATCTCTGAAGTAAACCCCATTTTGCAGTTTTCTAATGAAACTGTGTCATATTGCATCTTTTACCTTTAGCTGTCATGTAGAGTAACAAACCACTTCCTGACTTTTACAGCAAGGACATGTTTACTTTGTTTTTGAATTACCTTTGGATGGCATACTCAGATATTGAATCATTAGATAGTGTGAGAATGTTTATCCATTACAATGAAATTGCAAAATAAAAATAATGTTTCTAAATAATATCCACTCCGAGACAGGACAAAAACATGGAAAATGAAAAACAAAATACCTCCAGACAAACACATCCAACACTCTAGTATAGTTTAATGAACAAATTACTGCTTTAAATATGTGATGTGTAGTAGCTTGTATAACACACAATGACAGAGATGATAACAAAAAAACTCTTTGCGTTTATGACCGATGCAAAATACTCAGGGGATCACAGAAACAGCATAGAAACATAACCTGACAAAGGACTGAATATAACAATAACAAATATAGGCGAAAGAAAATGAAAGACAGGTGCAAATCATAAGTAACCATAAGGATAAGTAAAACATAAGGATAAAAGAGGACATAATCAGTAACCCAGGAAACTGAAACAGCTATTTTTGTGTTATGTTCTAAGGGTCCTGTTACTCCTGTCACTTCAGCCTAGTTTATCCTCAGTTTCATGACAGAGCCCTGATCCTCGTTTGTCCACATGTTTTGTGTGCAGGGTGTGGTGTTCAGATCCCTGTACTTCAGCCTAGTTTGGTTTCGGTTTTGTGTCAGGATTTGAACATTCGTGCTCTGTTCTTCTGTCTTCTGTTTTGAGTGCACAAGTTGAGCATTCACTCATTCTCATGTGCTTTGTCTTGTTGTGTGAACATGTGGTTTTGAATTTGCTCGGACCTGAGTTAGATTGTTATCTTATGTTCCCCGTTATGCAAGTCAAGTCAAGTCGGTCCTGGTTTTTGTTTAATTATTTATTAATAAAGCCCATTATACTCTGCACAACTGAGTCCTCGCTTCTTCCCTTCGGCCTTTTACATTTAAGACTTAACATATTACATATAATGAGCCATGATAGATAAGTGGCATCTAAGTGACTAGTGCAAACCTCCCAATCACACCCAGAGAGTTGTCTTACTCTGAGACACATGAAGATGTGAAAGGTGTGAATTTCACTTGCATCAACACATAAAAGTCAGCCAGCAATCACTTTCAGTTTTAGTCAGTACACCTCGCGAGTGCAACAACACAGACAATGAGCAAGGAATGGGTAGCACAGTTGAAAAAGCAGCTGAAGAAGAGTCCTTTTTATTCAAATGCAATAATTGGTTTTTTAATGGTGGGACTTGAAAAACTCATGGAGATGGATTTTGCATGTCCATGTGATCCAAAGATGAACTGTCTGTTTTCTACAGCATATTTTGTGATTCCTGCTTTGTTTTCGAGCGCTCTAATGTTTTACATTCAAAGCCCACAATGCAACACAAAGTGGCTGGTCTCTACTGGTAGCTGCATCATTCCAGCTTTTGTTTGGATCATGCTACTGTTCTTTGATGGACAATACCTTGCTTGTGCAAAAACTTCATGGGAAGGACTGACAGTTCACACCGATATATCTGCTTCAACAACTTGGTGTCAGCCTTTGATCAAACCAGACAACATCACTGAAAAGCAAATTCTATTTTTTGGCTTTCGAAATTATTCTCAGGTGAGTGAATGATTGGGTGATTCAATTCTGATTGATTTTTGTTGAAATTCATTAAATAAAATCAAAGATTTTGTCATATGCTTCAAATGGTATAACACAAATTTTCACTTCAGATAGTGGCACTGATCATGCTGGGTCTGAGCAGTCTTCCTCTGTTTGTCTTTGGATGTCAGAGGTGCCGCCAACAATCAGGAACCAAAGAACCTGAAGCTGAAGAAGTGGAAATGGGGGATCCTGGTCAACATTCAACACCCCCTCCTGAACGATCTTCATTAATAAAGAATCAAAGTAGCGGTGCATCTGAACACCTCTAAATAAAAAAGCATTTAATGCATTAAATGTTTTTTTTTTTTTGCTGCACATCCTAAATCCAGCCATACTGCAAAGTGCATTTGTTTCTCAGAAGTCTTGACTATGACGGTGAGAAACCACATCCTGTCATTCAGTGCAGTGCCTTATGTAACATGGTACAATATGCATCTCACATTCACTGATTGTTATTTTTCATGCTTTTGGCTTATGCACTTGTAAGTTTTTGTAAGTTTGTTACATACAAAAAAATAAAAAACTTTTCAGCTGATTTCTGTCGTTTGTTTCTAAATTTTAAGGTATCTAATGTTATAAGCATTATTTGTACATTGTCCAACTGTTTTTTGTTAGAGTCAACGTTAAATGTTTCCTCAAGGCAGGAGGCTGATCTTCAATCAAATAACATAAATAAAGACGTGTATTAACCTCTTAACCATGTGTAAATTGCTGCAGTTCTTGATTTCTTTGGTTTACATGCCTAATCTTGGTCTTGTTTGAAAGCAGACATTTGACTATATACTGACTCATAGTAGAACTGAAATAGTTTATAGAAGCTCAGATAGACTGAAAAATTACTATCTTTTTGTAGAATATTTAAAAAATAAGACTAGGGATTATTATCTTAGGGCTAGATTTGACAAATGCTTTCTAAGTTCTGGTTTAAGTTTGAGAATGATTCTGATGAAATAGATTTTTCTGCAAGATTTTAGGTGTCTTTCCAAAAATCAGATATATTACATAAGGGGTCTATTTAATTCAGAACTATATACTGTTCACACTAAAATGCACGAAAAACCAAAGAGCTTTGACACAACTGAAACACTGCTTGATTTATACCACAGTACTGAATCAGTACTTCACCATGCGCCATGATATTCATGGTAGTCTAAAGAACTTTGAAGAAGTAGAACAATGACCCAAAATAGTTGTACATATTCTATACATAATTTGTAGATATTATTGCATCTAGTCTGGTTTATTTGTGATCACAAGCCTTCGCTACACAAGATATGACTTTAAAGAGCTCCAGCATTTTAATAATTCATATAATAATTCATAATAACTCCAGCATTTAATTGACAGCAGCCATATCACCCTGTAGCCCAAGACTGGTTGCCCACTGAAGCTAAGCAGGGTTGAGCCTGGTTAGTACCTGGATGGGAGACCACCTGGGAAAACTAGGTTGCTGCTGGAAGTGGTGTTAGGAGGCCAGCAGGGGGTGCTCACCGTGTGGTCTGTGTGGGTCCTAATGCCCCAGTATAGTGACAGGGACACTGTACTGCAACAAGCACTGTCTTTCGGATGAGATGTTACACCAAGGTCCTGACTCTCGGTGGTCATTAAAAATCCCAGGATGTCCTTTGAAAGAGTAGGGGTGTAACCCCAGCATCTTGGCCAAATTTGCCCATTGGCCTTGGTTCATCATGGCCTCTTAATCCCCCCCATACTCTAATTGGGTTCATCACTCTGTCTCCTCTCCACCAATAAGTTGATGTGTGGTGAGCATTTTGGCGCAATATGGCTGCCGTCGCATCATCCAGGTGGATGCTGCACATTGGTGTTGGATGAGATTCCCCCCCTACTATGTAAAACGCTTCGAGCTCTGGAAAAGTGCTATATAAATGCAACGTATTATTATTATTATTAATAATAATTGTAAGAAATTGTTGTAGTAAACAGACTGGTGTTATCCGATAGTGGGTAGTGAAATAGTTAACGTTCTTGGTGTGAATGGGGCCTAAGTGATTTTTGAAAAACACTCTTAAAAAGTGGATTGGACAATGTACCACAACACACTTCGCACAATTAGCAATTGCACAATTAGAAACTGGGAGCATGTATACACTCATGATGGGGGTGGAGAGAGTGAGTAAAAAGGAAATAAAAGAGAGTTGGCTGTGAGACATTAAAAAAGAGAAGAGGTCAGAGGAATATCACTAGAAAAATAAGGGTTATGATCAGACTTTAGACAAAAAGAGTGTGAGAAGACCTTTAGGTCAAAGAGTGACAAGGTATTTTTAGGGGCCAAGCACCGAAGGTGCGGAGGCACCTATTGTTTTTGTTCCGGTTCTTATTATTAGGGGCCAAGCACCGAAGGTGCGGAGGCACCTATTGTTTTTGTTCCGGTTCTTATTATTATTATTAGGGGCCAAGCACCGAAGGTGCGGAGGCACCTATTGTTTTTGTTCCGGTTCTTATTATTATTAGGGGCCAAGCACCGAAGGTGCGGAGGCACCTATTGTTTTTGTTCCGGTTCCTATTATTATTATTCTTCTTCTGCCATTGAAGTCTATGGCAGCCCATAGAACCGTAAACGGGAAAATGAAAAAAAGTTGGCACACTCCTTAAGGACAGTCCAATCATTGACCATAGCAAAATTGAAGTCTCTAACTCAATATCTCTAGCGCCACCAACTGTCCAAAGTTGAACCAACGTTTATGCTAATAACTTTTGAACCGTATGACCTAGAAACAAAATTCTTATGTCCACTGATTCCTTGGCTCAAGACGATTCGATTGCACCCTATGACGTCATTTTCCGTCATGAAAATTTTCCCGCCATTTTGAATTTTATGAAAAACCTACTTTTTCGAACTCCTCCTAGGCCGTTTTTCCGATTTCAACGAAAATTGAACCACATCATCTCCAGACCATGTGGACAAAAAGTTATCCAAAGAAAGTTGATATGTCAAATAGTTTACGAATAACTCGCGAAAGAATCCGACGTAATGGTCGCAAAAATGAAATTGAGGCTTTATCTCCGCAACGCATTAGCGTTTTCTGACCAAACTAGGTGTGTGTTATGTCAATCATGATTTGAGGCTACCTGCAGAGTTTTGGCGCTGTGCCCCCTAGTGGTCAGGACATATGAAAAAGTTAAATATTTGCTTATAACTTCTGAACGCTTTGGCCAAAAATAATAAAACTGGTCTCTGTAGATTCAGTGCATCATGCCGAGTCGTGCGATACCAAATTTTCCCATATCGGCCATTTTGAGCGTCGGCCATTTTGAATATTGTCATAAATTGCTATATTTAACAAAGATATTGCCGTATCGTTACGAAACTCAATATGTGTCTTCGGCACCTAACCTTGATACGACTCAAAAAGTTTCGAGGCAGCACCCCCTTGTGGTCAAAAATTATAACCAAATTTACAAATATGCTAATAACTTTTGAGTGCGTTAACCTATGGTAAAACAAATTATCTTTATACGTTCCTTGGGTCAAACCAAGAACACAGATACCAAATTTGTCATAGTCGGCCAAACTTCTTGTCCACCATGTTGTTTTTCTTTATAAACCTACTTTTTCGAACTCCTCCCAGACTGTTTGTCCAATTTTCACCAAAATTAAACCACATCATCTCCAGACCATCATGACAAAAAGTTATCCAAAGAAAGTTGATATGTCAAACCGTTTACGAATAACTCGCGAAAGAATCCGACGTAATGGTCGCAAAAATGAAATTGAGGCTTTATCTCCGCAACGCATTAGTGTTTTCTGACCAAACTAGGTGTGTGTTATGTCAATCATGGTCTGAGGCTACCTGCAGAGTTTTGGCGCTCTGCACCCTAGTGGTCAGGAGATATTAAAAAACTGACATTTTTGATTATAACTCCTGAACGCTTTGTCTAAAAATCATGAAACTGCTGTCTTTAGATCCAGTGGGTCATGCCGAGCCCTGTGATACCAAATTTTCCCATATCGGCCTTTTTGAGCGTCTGCCATTTCGATTTTTCTTATAAGATGCTATGTTTAACAAACACATGACTTTAGTGCTCTGTCAGCAATGGTTTACCCAATTGAAAGCAAACTTTGCATGTGTCAATGTCACCACACTCTCAATGTACCACATGAATTGACACTACAATTTGGTTACAGCGCTGCCTGTTGGTTGAACGTGATAAACCATTAAATTGAATTACTAAAGACCGTGTTGTTGATTTTTCAGCCATTTAGACTTAAGTCATATTGAAGTGTCTTTAGATTCTTACTGCCGTTGGTCTGATGATGCCAGCCATGTCGGCATGACATTTAATGCCCTCCTTGCGCTTGGCCCCGTGATGGCTGCTAGCAGCTATTTAGGGGCCAAGCACCGAAGGTGCGGAGGCACCTATTGTTTTTGTTCCGGTTCTTATTATTATTAGGGGCCAAGCACCGAAGGTGCGAAGGCACCTATTGTTTCTGTTCCGGTTCTTATTATTAGGGGCCAAGCACCGAAGGTGCGGAGGCACCTATTGTTTTTGTTCCGGTTCCTATTATTAGGGTTCAAACGCGAAGCGTTGAAAACCTATTGTAATTGTTAGGATTTTTATTATTAGGGGTTCAAACGCGAAGCGTTGAAAACCTATTGTAATCGTTAAGATTTTTATTATTATTATTATTATTATTCTGTCGAACTTCCGATCGTGCAGACCAAACTGTAAGGTCTAGAGACTTGAAAGTTGGCCAGATGGTAGGTCTCAATTTGGGGGGAACGTATCAAAACATGACGCAAATCGGCCTATAGGTGGCGCTACAGCCACTTAAAACGCGTAATCACTTATAACTCGTAAACCGTTTGTCCTACACTAAAGTGTCTTATATCTCTGGAATCCTTGGCTCAAGACTTAAAAAATGTATATCTCCGATTTCATTTCCGTCTATAAAAATTTTCCGCCATTTTGAATTTTCTGAAAAAAAAATTTTTCGAACTCCTCATAGACCGTTTGTCCAAATCATGCGAAACTTCACACGCATCATCTAGAGAATCTCCTGACCAAAAGTTGTTCAAAGAATTTTGATCAGTGATTCACGCTCGCAACAGGACGTCCAAACGTCTGAATAGGGCGGAGCCTATTTTTCTAAAATCGTAATAATTCTGGAATGCAAAGAGATAATCTCACCAAACTTGAAACACTCATGTATGAGCTAGTTTTGTGGTCACCCTAAAAAAGCTGCAACGATTCACCACTTGGTGGCGCTATATTACGAAAAAAACACAAAAACATCTGTACATGTGCACTCGTTAATCCGATTTACTTCAAACTTGTCATGCACGGTCTTTGTCCAATGGGCCATGATGGTCTATGAGGATATTGGCGTATCTCAAAAAACATGGCCGTTATCGGCCAATGAAGTTTAAGCATAAATTAGACCAGCTTAACGAACTTCGATCGGAACGAAACTCGATGATCGTATTTGACTCATAGCCCTAAAGGTCAGTCACAAATTTTAAAGAAATCGGCCACTAGTTGGCGCTAACGAGTTTTTTGCGTCTCTACTCATGTGGTGTTTCACACATCCTCACAATATTGATATCATCTGTTAGATCTCCTCATACTGAGCAACTTTGCTTCAAGAACCACTGCTGTCAATCAAACTGTTTTTGAAATATTGGAGATTTTAGAAAATTCAACTTTTTCGAACTAGTCATAGACCGTCAATACGATTGCCTTGAAAATTCACACACATCATCTAGGGACACTCAAGGCAAAAAGTTATTCAAAGAATTTCGATCAGTTAAACCGTTCAGCAGATACAATTTTTCATATATTTCTGATTTGGCCTATTGTGATTAAAATGTCTATATATCTTGTGCACAAACAAAAAACATCACAGAACTGTGAACATGTTAAGAACACGTCATTTTGAAGAAATGTGTCAGGTTTCATGTATTTCTGATGCTCGTAGGGCTCACAATAAATTATAAACTATCTATATTTTAAAATCTCAGTAAAGCTGTAATACTAGTTTTGTCCACAAGCGGCACCGTCAGGCTAGGAAATCTTTTTATTCCAATTTCAGTTAGAAGAATCTCTGCTCACATCTTGTTTCACACATCCACACTATATTAATATTTGATAGATCTTCTCATACTGAATATCCCATCCAAACTGAAAGATGATGGCTGTAATATTACTTGTCCACAAGAGGGAGCCACAGGATAAGGAATCTTTTTATTCCAAATTTTGAATTTGTTTTTTTTAATATGTGAACAATTTCTAAATTGGCTGTCACAGTACACTCGTTTATTGGAATGACTTGAAACTTGTCATGCATGGTCTTTATCCAAGGGTCCATGATGGTCTATGAGGAAATTGGCATATCTCAAAAAACATGTCCATCATCGACCAATGAAGTTTGTGCATCAATTAGAACAACTTAACAAAGGTCGATTGCAACGAAACTTGATGGGAGTGTTTGGATGACATGTTGTGCTAAACACAACCACACAATATTAATATAATTTGATAAATCTCCTCATAATGAACTACTAATTACCAACTGAAAGACGATGGCTGTAATATTAATTATACACTGATATAAAATTCACACTTTGGGCCTTGATGGTCTTGCGACGTTTGAACCCCGTTGATTGATGCTTGCAGCTATATTTAGGGGTTCAAACGCGAAGCGTTGAAAACCTATTGTAATTGTTAGGATTTTTATTATTATTAGGGGTTCAAACGCGAAGCGTTGAAAACCTATTGTAATTGTTAAGATTTTTATTAGGGGTTCAAACGCGAAGCGTTGAAAACCTATTGTAATTGTTAGGATTTTTATTATTATTATTATTATTCTGCCGTACTTCTTATCGTGCAGACCAAACCGTAATGTCTAGAGACTTGAAAGTTGGCCAGAAGGTAGGTCTCAATTTGGGGAGAACGTATCAAAATATGACCCCGATTGGCCAATAGGTGGCGCTACAGCGATCAAAATACCTAAATTGCTAATAACTCATAGACAGTTTGTCGTACACTCAAGTGTCTTATATCCCTGGAATCCTTGGCTCAAGACTTAAAAAATGTATATCTCCGATTTCATTTCCGCCTATAAAAATTTTCCGCCATTTTGAATTTTCTGAAAAAAAATTTTTTCGAACTCCTCATAGGCCGTTTGTCCAAATAATGTGAAACTTCACACATATCATCTAGAGACTCTCCTGACCAAAAGTTATTCAAATAATTTCGATCGGTGATTCAGGCTTGCAACAACACGCTAAAACGTTCGCATAGTGCGGAGACACTTTTGCTAAAATCGTAATAACTCTGGAACGCAAAGAGATAATCTCAACAAACTTCACATAGTCATGTATAAGGTAATTTTGTGGTCACACCAAAAAAACTGGGCCAGTTGACCACTTGGTGGCGCTATATTGTGAAAAAAACACTAAATCACCTGTACAGGGTCACATGTTTGTCTGATTGTTCTGAAACTTGTCATGCACGGTCTTTGTCCAATGGGCCATGATGATCTATGAGGATATTGGCGTATCTCAAAAAACATGGCCGTTATCGGCCAATGAAGTTTAAGCATAAATTAGACCAGCTTACCGAAGGTCGATCGGAACGAAACTCGATGGGTGTGTTTGACTCATGGCCCTAGTGGTCTGTCAGAATTTTGAAAAAAATCGGATACTAGTTGGCGCTAACGAGTTTTTTGCGTCTCTACTCACGTGTTGTTTCACGCATCCACACAATATTGATACCATATGATAGATCTCCTCATACTGAACAACTTTGCCTCAAGAACCACTGCTGTCAATCAAATTGTTTGTGAAATATTGGAGATTTTAGAAATTTCAACTTTTTCGAACTCGTCATAGGCCGTCACTACGATTGGCTTGAAAATTCACACGCATCATCTAGGGACACTCAAGGGAAAAAGTTATTCAAAGAATTTCGATTAGTTAAACCGTTCAGCAGATATAATTTTTCATATATTTCAGGTTTGGCCTATTGTGAATAAAAAGCCTATATATCTTGTCTACAAACAAGAAACTTCACAAAACTGTGTAAATGTTAAGAACAAGTCATTTTGAAGAAATGTGTTGGGTTTCATGTATTTCTGATGCTCATAGGGCTCACAATAAATTATAAACACTCTATATTTTAAAATCTTAGAAAATATGTAATACTACTTTTGTCCACAAGAGGCACCGTCAGGCTAGAAAATCTTTTCATGTGGAGAACAAGTCAGATTGACATAGACTGACATAACAGTTCAGATGATATGATGTGTGGTGTTAAACATATCCACACGATATTAATATAATTTGATAGATCTTCCTATAGTGAAAAAATGTGTAATATGATATGTCTATACATCGTTTACACAAACTGATGCGTTGAAAACCTATTGTAATTGTTAAGATTTTTATTATTATTATTATTATTCTGCCGTACTTCTTATCGTGCAGACCAAACCGTAATGTCTAGAGACTTGAAAGTTGGCCAGAAGGTAGGTCTCAATTTGGGGAGAACGTATCAAAATATGACCCCGATTGGCCAATAGGTGGCGCTACAGCGATCAAAATACCTAAATTGCTAATAACTCATAGACAGTTTGTCGTACACTCAAGTGTCTTATATCCCTGGAATCATTGGCTCAAGACTTAAAAAATGTATATCTCCGATTTCATTTCCGCCCATAAAAATTTTCCGCCATTTTGAATTTTCTGAAAAAAAAAATTTTCGAACTCCTCATAGGCCGTTTGTCCAAATAACGTGAAACTTCACACATATCATCTAGAGACTCTCATGACCAAAAGTTATTCAAATAATTTCGATCGGTGATTCAGGCTTGCAACAACACGCTAAAACGTTCGCATAGTGCGGAGACACTTTTGCTAAAATCGTAATAACTCTGGAACGCAAAGAGATAATCTCAACAAACTTCACATAGTCATGTATAAGGTCATTTTGTGGTCACACCAAAAAAACTGGGCCAGTTGACCACTTGGTGGCGCTATATTGTGAAAAAAACACTAAATCACCTGTACAGGGTCACATGTTTGTCTGATTGTTCTGAAACTTGTCATGCACGGTCTTTGTCCAAGGGTCCATGATGGTCTATGAGGATCTTGGTGTATCTCAAAAAACATGACCGTCATCGGCCAATGAACTTTGAGCATCAATTAGACTAGCTTAACGAAGGTCGATCGGAACGAAACTCGATGGGCGTGTTTGACTCATGGCCCTAGTGGTCTGTCAGAATTTTGAAGAAAATCGGACACTAGTTGGCGCTAACGAGTTTTTTGCGTCTCTACTCACGTGGTGTTTCACGCATCCACAAAATATTGATATCATCTGATAGATCTCCTCATACTGAACAACTTTGCCTCAAGAACCACTGCTGTCCATCAAATTGTTTGTGAAATATTGGAGATTTTAGAAAATTAAAATTTTTCGAACTAGTCATAGGCCGTCAATACGATTGGCTTGAAAATTCACACTCATCATCTAGGGACACTCAAGGCAAAAAGTTATTCAAAGAATTTCGATCAGTTAAACCGTTCAGCAGATACAATTTTTCATATATTTCTGATTTGGTCTATTGTGATTAAAATGTCTATATATCTTGTCCACAAACAAGAAACTTCACAAAACTGTGTAAATGTTAAGAACAAGTCATTTTGAAGAAATGTGTTGGGTTTCATGTATTTCTGATGCTCATAGGGCTCACAATAAATTATAAACACTCTATATTTTAAAATCTTAGAAAAGCTGTAATACTAGTTTTGTCCACAAGAGAAACGTCACAAAACTGTGAACATGTTAAGAACAAGTCATTTTGAAGAAATGTGTCGGGTTTCATGTATTTCTGATGCTCATAGGGCTCACAATAAATTATAAACGATCTTTATTTTAAAATCTTAGAAAAGCTGTAATACTACTTTTGTCCAACAGAGGCACCATCAGGCTAGGAACTTTTTTTATGTGGAGAACAAGTCAAATTGACATAGACTGACATAACAGTTCAGAGTCAAATTGACACAAGTCAAATTGACATAGACTGACATAACAGTTCAGAGGACATGACTTATGGTGTTAAACACATGCACGTAATATTAATATCATTTGATAGATTTTTCCATACTGAAAAAATGGTTAACATGTGTATATATATCGTTTACACAAACTAGAAACTTCATAAAGCTCTGTTTATGTGGAGAACAAGTCAGATTGACATACACCGACATAACAGTTCAGATGTTCAGACTTCTTATCGTGCAGACCAAACCGTAATGTCTAGAGACTTGAAAGTTGGCCAGAAGGTAGGTCTCAATTTGGGGAGAACGTATCAAAATATGACCCCGATTGGCCAATAGGTGGCGCTACAGCGATCAAAATACCTAAATTGCTAATAACTCATAGACAGTTTGTCGTACACTCAAGTGTCTTATATCCCTGGAATCCTTGGCTCAAGACTTAAAAAATGTATATCTCCGATTTCATTTCCGCCCATAAAAATTTTCCGCCATTTTGAATTTTCTGAAAAAAAAAATTTTCGAACTCCTCATAGGCCGTTTGTCCAAATAACGTGAAACTTCACACATATCATCTAGAGACTCTCATGACCAAAAGTTATTCAAATAATTTCGATCGGTGATTCAGGCTTGCAACAACACGCTAAAACGTTTGCATAGTGCGGAGACACTTTTGCTAAAATCGTAATAACTCTGGAACGCAAAGAGATAATCTCAACAAACTTCACATAGTCATGTATAAGGTCATTTTGTGGTCACACCAAAAAAACTGGGCCAGTTGACCACTTGGTGGCGCTATATTGTGAAAAAAACACTAAATCACCTGTACAGGGTCACATGTTTGTCTGATTGTTCTGAAACTTGTCATGCACGGTCTTTGTCCAAGGGTCCATGATGGTCTATGAGGATATTGGTGTATCTCAAAAAACATGACCGTCATCGGCCAATGAACTTTGAGCATCAATTAGACTAGCTTAACGAAGGTCGATCGGAACGAAACTCGATGGGCGTGTTTGACTCATGGCCCTAGTGGTCTGTCAGAATTTTGAAGAAAATCGGACACTAGTTGGCGCTAACGAGTTTTTTGCGTCTCTACTCACGTGGTGTTTCACGCATCCACAAAATATTGATATCATCTGATAGATCTCCTCATACTGAACAACTTTGCCTCAAGAACCACTGCTGTCAATCAAATTGTTTGTGAAATATTGGAGATTTTAGAAAATTAAAATTTTTCGAACTAGTCATAGGCCGTCAATACAATTGGCTTGAAAATTCACACGCATCATCTAGGGACACTCAAGGCAAAAAGTTATTCAAAGAATTTCGATCAGTGAAACCGTTCAGCAGATATAATTTTTCATATATTTCTGGTTTGGCCTTATGTGAATAAAAAGCCTATATATCTTGTCCACAAGCAAGAAACTTCACAAAACTGTGAACATGTTAAGAACAAGTCATTTTGAAGAAATGTTTCTGGTCTCATGTATTTCTGATGCTCATAGGGCTCACAATAAATTGTAAACGATATACAATTTTAAAATCTTAGGAAAGCTGTAATACTACTTTTGTCCACAAGAGGCACCGTCAGGCTAGGGAATCTTTTTATTCCATTTTGAGTTTGAAGATTCTGTTTACATGTTGTTTCAACAAATTTGCAACATATCTACATATTGTTTACACAAACTAACAGCTGTGGTGTAAAACATATCCAAACAATATTAATATAATTTGATAGATCTTCCCATTCTGAAAAAATGTGTAACATAGCTATATATTGTTTACACAAACTAGAAGCTTCATTAAGCTGTATTTATGTGGAGAACAAGTCAGATTGACATAGACTGACATAACAGATCAGATGATCTTTGGTGTTAAACATATCCACCTAATATTAAAATAATTTGAAAGATCTTCTCATACTGGACAAATTTAAAACATATCTATATGTAGTTTAAACAAAATAGACACAAAATAGACTAAGATTGACATAGACTGACATAACAGTTCAGATGACATTACATTTGGTGTTAAAGACATATACGCAATATTAATTTGATAGATCTCATATTTAACAACTATGTATTTTTTTATTTTAGTTTTAGTTTTAAGACTGTCTAATCAGGTTGTTTCACACATCCACACAATATTATTATAATTTGATAGATCTCATACTGAAAAGATCATTAACAACTGAAAGATGATGGCTGTAATATTACTTTTGTCCACAAGAGGGAACCACAGGAAATCTTATTCCAATTTTTTAATTTGTTTTTCTTTTAATATATGTGGATACAAAAGAAAAGAAAGTAATTTTTTTACAGAAAGAAAGTAAATACAAAGTAAATACAGCTTATACATATACAGGACTCAAAAGAAGTGTGATTGCTGCGTAATGAGGTCAAATGAAAGTATGGAGCGATAAATTATGTAGTTTTTTTATTTAAACAGCATTAAAAATTCAAAGTACATTATCCCAAACTGGGTCACATAAGATATCAATACAAACTATTTCATGCATTAGATTTGAGTTCTTTGTGTAAATAATAGTTAGAAATGTTGAGAATTAAATTAAAAATCAAATGAATCAAAAATTAAGCAGTATATGAAGAAACTTTTTAAACATATTCAATAATTGTACATAAAAATTAATTAAATCATTCATTCATTCAGGCATTTTGAAATTCTTGAAATTCTCATATATTATAGTAGCAAAGTCTTCATGTCAACACGTATTCAAAATAAGTAAAATATTACATAAAAAAAAACTGAATAAAATAGTGAACTATGACACAAAAATGTGCAAGTACAGAGGAATACAGAGTCTTTGGTACCAAGAGCAAATCCAGGAAACAAATGTTCCTTGAGCCAGCAGTGCAGCATGGTGCTGGTGGTGTCATGATCAGAACAATGTTCTGTGCAGTCAATCTATCCTCTCTTGATGTGCACACAAAATGGAAAGGTGAGCTGGGCATGGAGTTGAGTACTAGTTGAGTTGAGTTGGTGTCCAAATAATGAAGATGATGTGGTCAGCAAAGCAGCGTAAGGCATTTGTTGTGCCTGTAGATAAAGAGATTCTGATTAGGAAATGTTGTCAATCCAGTGAGAAAGCAAACCAAATATTATACAAAGCTAAAACAGTAAAGTGATACATGAAGACAATTTTTACATGAGAGAAAATATGTTTTTTTTTTTAAACAAAGCACATACAATAATTGTAAAGTTAATGATTTCATTCAGTGGTTTTCAAGCCTCTAGATATTTAAAAGTAGTAAAGTCTTCAAGCTAATAGATCTGTTAAAACAAGTCACAATAAATAAAAACATAATTGTATACAATGAAAAAAAAACATTTAAAAGAACAGTCACACTGGAAAGGTGGTATTTGATAATGAGAATAAATCCTTGAACTATACTTGCCTTGAGCCAGCAGTGCAGCATGGTGCTGGTGGTGTCATGGTCAGAGATGTTCTGTGCCGCCAATCTATCCTCTCTTGATGTGCACTCAAAATGGAAATGTGAGCTGGGTATGGTGTGACTACAATACAATGGTGTCCAAATAATGAAGATGATGTGGTCATCAAAGCAGCATAAGGCATTTGTTGTGCCTGTAGAAAGTGAGGCTCTGATTAGAAAAATAAGTTTGTGTAAAACAGCTAATCTAGTCAGTAAATGGTCACTTTAAGCACAATGTTTTATATTCAAACAAAATATCTTTAGAAAACAAAGTGTCATCTTGTCATATTTTATGAATATAATAAAAGTTATGATGAAATTAGAAGAACATCTAAGAAGATAAGAAAATTTTAGGAGAAGATTAGAAAATCATCTTACCTTTTTGAAATCTTGGAATGTGATGAGAATGCAGAACCAAAGATAGGGAAAGCTTTGTGGAAGTTTGTCTTTCGCCTTCCATTATCATTTTATGTCTTGTTTTTACTGTTTTCCTTTTTTACATCACCCAGTAGTTCATTGTAAATGGGATTTGTGAAAGCATATTGCATGGACATTTTTAACAGGATACATAAAAAAGAAACAGACAATGAATGAATGAATGAATGAAAATAAAAACTAGTACAATGAAAATAAATAATCCAAAAAAAAAAAAAAAACTAATATACAAAGAAAAGAAAGAAAGCAACATACATTCCCACAGAGCCCCCCCCCCCCCCCCCCCCATCAGAATGGATAAAGCATTATAATAACCACTTCAGTACAATGCATTCATGACAGCTGAGTACGTAGGCATGATATCAATCTTTAGTTTATCCAAGTCAATGTCTTTCACATATACATGATCAATTAATGTGCCGTTTTCTGTTGTTGCATTCTGAACAATTTGTTTGAAACCAAAAGGCTGCATTAAATCATGAATAGTTGATGTATTGAAAATATTTTCATTGAAATCTCCTAGAATTATTTTCCCACCTGGTAAGCAGTTCATTTGATGAATTAAGATGATCAACTTCTGTCGAAACAATGGCATGCTGTATGACGGTGGCCTGTATACGACTGCCAAAGTCGTGTGAACATTTTCAATACTGTATACTAGACATTCAATGTTAATGCATGGTAAATCAACTAAAGCAACTCTTACTTTCTCTCTGTGATATATACCAACTCCACCATGATTATCCTCTTTTAGTTTAGCAAAAACATCATGACTTGAATCATATGCAGCACTTCGTGGTTTGTCATGGAAATTGTATCCAGCAAGACTGATATCATTTTCAAAATAATTTGGTTTGAGCCATGTCTCTGTTACACATATCATATCTGCTTCAAAATACCTATTGTCTTGGCGTATATCTGTAATATGAGGAATGAGCCCTTCAACATTGTGTAAAATAATTTTAAATATTGGACTCTCTATTGTTTCACATGGAACAATGAATGGAGGCATGCTCTGCAGTGCGCGTTCAATGCTGTCTTTAGCATAAATCAAGTTTTCTTTGAAATCTTCAATTATCAGTCCTTCAAGAGAGGTCACTCGACTTAATGCCACATATGCTTGACCTGGAGCAAATATCTTTTTCAGTGAAACAACAGCTTTGTTCAACGTCAGACCTTGTACTTTGTGAACTGTGCAAGCCCAGGCCAATCTTAAAGGAAACTGCCTTCTGACACCACCACTGGTTGTTACTCTTTCTTCTTCAGCTTTGATTGGTGTGCATTTTCCCAGTCCAGCTTTTAAACATGGATTTTTAGCTCTTGCCTCTTTGCCAACTCGTTCATCATCAAACTCAATATATATTTTTGATGGAAATATTTCATCCTCAGCATATAGAAGTGTTTAACCGTTCCAAAAACTCCATTTACTAGACCATCTGAAACATCAACATTCTTTAGCAGCATAATACGAGCATCAACTGCTAATTCAAGGGATTTTTCCAAACAGCTGTTGTGAACTCTGAAATGAAAGCCATCTTTTCTTTCCATTCGTCCTGTTTTTGCATTTCTCTCAAAATCTTGGGCATTCACGGTAATGGTGTCTGAACATATTTTGTGCAACATCTTGATGTTATGTTCGTCAACCGCACTATTAGTTGCATAAATGTGTATATCTGTACTATCATCACCATTGCCTGTTTCACATTTTTTAAGCATGGTCACATCTTTTTCAAGCAATTGTTCATCTTTTTTGCGCAACCGTAAACGATTTAATAATTCTGCAAAGTCTTTGTCCTTCTGGCGCATAATCTCTGTGAGTTCAGTGACACTGAAGTTAGTTTCCCAAAGATTCACACTGTTCACTGGTTCATTATAAAGTGCTTTTC
>JAWRVZ010000173.1:1425000-1444965 GCA_037043235.1 Rhodeus uyekii | reverse complement strand
ATAAATACAGTAAAACAGTGTAATATTATATCAATGTAAAACAGCTGTTTTCTATGTGAATATATAGTAAAGTGTCATTTATTCCTGTGATTAAAGCTGAATTTATTAGATGATAAATACAGTAAAACAGTGTAATATTATATCAGTGTAAAACAGCTGTTTTCTATGTGAATATATAGTAAAGTGTCATTTATTCCCTCGATTAAAGCTGAATTTATTAGATTAATAAATAAATGTCATAAATAAATAGATAAATGTCTTTACTGTCACTCCTTAATAAAAGCAATAAAATCATACTGAATCAAACTTCTGAAAGGTGCATATATATCCACAGTGGGAAATTGCTATTGAAGTCGTGAAAGTGTGTTTTGAGAAAGTTCATAAGGCCAGAAGTGCCCAATAGTATGTGATACGAGCCCTTTAATAACTCTTTGAAAAGTTTACAGTATTTTCTTCCTCTAGCTGGTAAAAGCAGAGCTCAGCACTGCACGTCTTCTAGTTCTTCATAATTACAGCTTCAAAAGCGCAGAGAACTTCAGGATACTTCTAAGTCCCACAACTTAAAGCAGCATTTCTGCCAAATTTCAAAGGTATAATTTAGTTTTTACATTAAACACACTCCAGCATTCATTCACTGACTAATTTCTCATTTGCACAAACGAAGACTGCCAAAAGCATCTGTGTTTGGATCCCACAATTACTTTGAAAAACGTAAACTATGCTTAATTCCCAGAATCTGTGAATGTTTTCATACACGTGCAACTTGTGTGTGTGGGTCAAGAGGAGCACTGAGAAATCAAGAAAAGTCAAATATGACTTAAAGAGAGCGGGAGCTAGAAATGAAGGCAGAGAGACTCCAATAAAGACTAGCAATTAGCAATTATACACTCATCAATTACAATTATCACAACTGGTGATTATGCAATTAGCAGTAAATCATGTTTAGCCATGATGGCTGAACATTTAGGATGTGCTACGGAAAGAGTTTGAGGACAAAGAGGCAGATTGAGCGACTTCATTCAAAACTGCTAGAAAGTTTAATCACAATCAGTGTGAATTAGCCGTTTTTAAAGGGATAGTTCACTCAAAATTAAGATTTTGCCATAGTTTACTCACCATAGTCACTGTATTTTTTTGAGAAACGTTTAGAAGAGTCATGTTGGTTGAAAACTTCCATTTACAGTAAACAGACACAAATTTAAGTCTAAGCATACGATCACATAATCTTCACTTATGGGTGAACTATCCCTTAAATTCAGCTGCACATTCAACTATCTACACTTTAGTTGATTGTTCCCATCCCTCTGAAATGCACATATAATATTTTTTTACATCAGAGCAGTTCATCACGACTGTTTGCAGTCTCTCTTAGAAATAAACGGGCTGCCTTTAAGACTTCCATATGCAATAATGAATGAGACGTCGTTGCAGTTTAGTTTCAAAAGACGGTCTGTGAGAGCTGGAGAGGGAATGAATGTTCGTCTGTCTATATATAGTACATCAAACTCTCATTTGCATCAAAAGAGCAAGAAAAAAAAAAAGAGTTGTCCAAGACATGAACATTTAAACTCTTGCTACACGGTTACTGAAGCACACGAGTGTGAGTGTGAGTGTGTGTGTGTGTGTGTGTGTGTGTGTGTGTGTGTGTGTGTGTGTGTGTGTGTGTGTGTGTCGCTGGCACGCGGGACTCCTCCGCTCAGGCCATGCGTCAGCTTGTGCTCCTGTAGTGACAGTTTAACGCAGCTCTATTATGTGTTCACTTTAATAACAACTGCTGGATACACTACTCTCTATCACACACACACACACACTGAGTCAACCACACACAGCACATAGAGGAGGCTGTATTATAACAAAGAACAAAAAGATCAATCCACTATATTAAAATGGCATTTACACGAATATGCACATCTGAGTGACTCAAGAACGTCTGGTTGCATTGGACTTTGAAATATTTAAAAATTACATCTAAATACATAGAGAAGATCAGACTATTTGTTAATTTCTTATAGCTGGTTAATTTATATTTAATTTTATATATATAATTATTATATATATATATATATATATATATATATATATATATATATATATATATATATATATATATATATATATATATATATATATATAAAGTAATAACTCGGTTTACGAGTTTAATTCGTTACAAGAGCGAGCTCGTATCCCAAAATGCTCGTACACCAAAACAATTTCCCCCATAAGAATGCATTAAAAATCAATTAATTCGTTCCACACGACCATAAATGCCCATTTTAAATATTTTTTATTTATTTTTTTTACCCTATTAATTACAGTTAAAATTATAACCATTAAGATCTCATATAAATACTCTTTAAACAGACAATTAAACTTTAGACAATTAAACTCTAAAAATACTTGACAATTTACTGTAACTCACTTTGAGCAGCGTCTGCTGGCATGAAGGAGATGAGAGACAGACGAGGGAGGGGGAAAACACAAAACCTGGATTCAAGTGCAAATGAGTGAATTTATTATAATAGTGCAGAAAACAAACAAAGTGATAATCCAGAGTGAAAGTCGTGGAACGCCGGGAGACTCGCGCGCCACCACCGCGAGCGCCGGGAGATATAATTTATTTATATCTGTATTTATATATTATTATTTATGCATTTAATTGAATTATATCTGTAATAGATAATATAAAATGTTATTTATATATATATATATATATATATATATATATATATATATATATATATGTTTATTTTACCAAAAAAAAAAAAGAGCACAATATATATATACATATATTATATTTAGACAAAAACCTTAATGTCTTTCCACCAACAACGGATAAAAAAAAGTTCACTAAAGTAATGTTCACCTATAGCGGGGCATGTTGTCACACTATAGGGAATGAAAGTACAGTAAAGGGATACGTTTTCACAAAGGAACCTGTGATTAGACAAATTATAAAAAACAATTCATGAAGAGTCAAAATAGGTAAATCCAGAAGTATCTTAATGATTAATAATTGTATATAAAATGATTATTATTAATTGAATAAATAATTAATGAAAGTGTGTATATAAATGTATAACAAAAGAAAATTCTCCCTTTTCTGAACGTCCATTACACAGGAAATAAATCAATGAACAAAAGTGATAAAAGGTCATTCTGACAATAATGGTGCGCGATAATAATGGCATGCGTAAGGCAAACTATGAGTTATCCAGCGTCATAGTAAATCTGTTTGAGATGGACTGTGTGAAAAAGCAGCTGCCGTCTCTGAGGCGCAGAGAGAAATGAGCAACCGAAGTCCTGACACATATCCAGTCCCCACGTCAATTCCAATCAGCAGCCCGTGTCACTCTCTCTCTCACACACACACACACACACACACACACACACACACAGCCGACAGTCACAGTACCAGCGCAGCGCTGGTGAAACACTCAGGGCTCAACAATAAGCTCTGGCTGATGACCCGGGCCAGTTTGAAAGATTGGTGGAATTGTGACTGTCCCGAATCAACCAATGCTCATTTACACATACTTTTATAGTTTGCCAGTTTAAGCATTCAAGCGTTTTTAAACCATTGAAGAGCAAGACGCCATGAAAGAGAGCTCAAATCGTTTCTCACATGCTCTCTGAGACCCAGAAAGCCGCTTCTCTTTTGAATTCTCTTAACCGGGGCCTTCTTGTGCAGGAATTGATGATAATACAAAAGTTAAAAATTCCTAAATTAACGTAAACCGTTCTGAGAAAATCGAATGCGTCTCAGATCTGTGTCTTGTGTGTCAGGTCTTAAAGTAACAGCAGCCTAATAAAGTTGACTGTGGCTGTTTATCACATTGGTATTGAGATGCGTTCTGGCTGATCGGGTCACAACTGGACGCACTAAATTCAGGTGTAAACGAGTCTAAAACTTGAGTTTGTTCACTTCCACCACTTCCAGAGGAAGTCAAGAACGCATGATCCGGATCGCTTTCATAGTGTAAACACTCGTGTGTGTGTGAATGCGTTTGAACAGCCACTGAAAGAGCGTCTGCTGACCTGACAAGTGAACATTATGGGATGTGCGCTAGACAGACGGCATTCAAATGTTGTCGGCTGAAGACTGAAGTTTGGTTTGAAGATGAAAAACGTATCAAACTCAATGTTCTCCCTCCATTCCTGATTTCTAACACTCACTCGCAGCGTTCGGCTGCTCTCGCGTCTGTCTGAACACAAACGAAAGCTGATGATGAAAGCTGTGTGTTTTTATATTCATATGTAATTTGCATGAGATTATTTTGTCCAAAGATCTGAAAAAGCCATGCATGTACTCGTCCAGAGACGCTTCCCTCGAAGAAATCAGGACAGAAGTGGTTGAAAGTGAACAAAAGAGACGGATTAAAACACCAGGTGTGAACAGGGCCTGAGTCATTAAAGCCGTCATGACATGAAAGATCTAAGATTTGCCTTGGTTTTTTGACATATAACAGTTTTTGGTATTATTAAAACATCCTGCACGTTTTATAGCTGAAACTGTCTTTCTCAGTATAAACAAATTTAAATCAAGCCAAGCCCAGCTTGTTTTGATATTGGGTGATCTGTGACATCACACTGACAAATTAATTAGCATATTCCTGCCTCCAGAGACGGACATAGACATATAGTTATACATCATCGCACATAGGCCCCGCCCACTGGCATTCAGTCGCTTAACGGCTGATAGTTGGCTGAGTGTTGCGTCAAAAGCATAAAAACCATTATAAATGACTGATGCTGTCTACACTGAACACAGAACATAGATGCACGTTCACTTTATTCCACGCTTGAGTCTGTCAACAACAGGTCAAATACAAGAGAAGCATGAAGAAACGTTAAGTTTAAAGTGTCATGTTTAATCAACTTAATGTTTAAAGAATACCAGCGTCGGCAAGAAGTGGAAGATTTATGTAAGCCAATCATAAGTGTCCATTTACTGACTGATCAAGTCTTAATGGATCCACTATAATTTCAATAATTTCAGACAGAGGGTCAGAATCAAGCTTGAAAACAATTGTTTTGCACATATATTTGTTTGTTTGTACAAAAAACCCTCAAGGAACATATTAAAAAAAATCCATGTCATGACCAGATCACAAGACACAGTTCAACTCTAAATCTAGATGAGATTCACAAGATAAACCCTGATGAAAGTCATCGAGACTCAACCCCTCAAAGCTCAACAGAGCACCACAACACTAAACCACAGCTAACTACAGTAACTAACCCACGTGCACAACGACAAAGTCTTTGCACTTCCAAAAACAGGAGCTTCTTTCAGCAGAACTGAATCTAAAGACGATGTGAAGGAACTTCAGTCTAAGAACAGTGAGAATGAGATGGGTGAACTGAGAAGAACTAAGACAATGATAGAGAAAGAAGGATGGAACAGTAGAAAGTATACAGCTAACAAAATGAATAATGCTTCTGATTAATACGGTCGGTCCAGAACACAGAATCTGTGTAGAGACGTTTAGATGCGAGAACATCTTGGATCATAATAATCAGGTTTTGTTCACATCAGTCCCAGTGTTGCTGTCATGAAAGCAGACAGAGACAAACTGAACACTAAGCTATTCATGTTCATTTCTCTATTTAACCTTGTAGATGCAGTAACTACACACACAAAAGCATCAGTGCTTTTCTCTCCATTGACGGCAATTCAAAAGAAGCTGTTTATTTTGACCAGGGATTATAAACGTCATTGGTTCTTCTGTTCATTAGATAGATTAAAGTTAGATGGATGGAAAAATAAACAGTTACAATTATAGATAGATAGATCGATAGATAGATAGATAAAAAAAGAGCAACAGAGCAATATATTGAAAGAGTTACAGATGGATGGATAGAAAGATAGATAAAGAGCGACAGAGCAATATATTTAAACAGTAACCGATGGATGGATGGATGGATATGACAGATAGATAGATAGATTGAAAGAGTAACCGATGGATGGATGGATGGATGGATGGATAGATAGATAAAAAAGAGCGACAGAGCAATATATTGAAAGAGTAACCGATGGATGGATGATGGATGGATAGATAGATAAAAAAGAGCGACAGAGCAATATATTGAAAGAGTAACCGATGGATGGATGATGGATGGATGGATGATGGATAGATAGATAGATAAAAAAGAGCGACAGAGCAATATATTGAAAGAGTAACCGATGGATAGATGATGGATGGATGGATAGATAGATAGATAAAAAAGAGCGACAGAGCAATATATTGAAAGAGTAACCGATGGATGATAGATAGATAGATAGATAGATAGATAGATAGATAGATAGATAGATAAAAAAGAGCGACAGAGCAATATATTGAAAGAGTAACCGATGGATAGATGATGGATGGATGGATAGATAGATAGATAAAAAAGAGCAACAGAGCAATACATTGAAAGAGTAACCGATGGATGGATGATGGATGGATGGATGGATAGATAGATAGATAGATAGATAAAAAAGATCGACAGAGCAATATATTGAAAGAGTAACCGATGGATGATGGGTGGATAGATAGATAGATAAAAAAGAGCGACAGAGCAATATATTGAAAGAGTAACCGATGGATAGATGATGGATGGATGGATAGATAGATAGATAAAAAAGAGCAACAGAGCAATATATTGAAAGAGTAACCGATGGATGGATGATGGATGGATGGATGGATGGATAGATAGATAGATAGATAGATAGATAAAAAAGATCGACAGAGCAATATATTGAAAGAGTAACCGATGGATGATGGGTGGATAGATAGATAGATAGATAAAAAAGAGCGACAGAGCAATATATTGAAAGAGTAACCGATGGATGATGGATGGATAGATAGATAGATAGATAGATAGATAGATAGATAGATAGATAGATAGATAGATAGATAGATAAAAAAGAGCGACAGAGCAATATATTGAAAGAGTAACCGATGGATGATGGATGGATAGATAGATAGATAGATAGATAGATAGATAGATAAAAAAGAGCGACAGAGCAATATATTGAAAGAGTAACCGATGGATGATGGATGGATAGATAGATAGATAGATAGATAGATAGATAGATAAAAAAGAGCGACAGAGCAATATATTGAAAGAGTAACCGATGGATGGATGATGGGTGGATAGATAGATAGATAGATAAAAAAGAGCGACAGAGCAATATATTGAAAGAGTAACCGATGGATGATGGATGGATAGATAGATAGATAGATAGATAGATAGATAGATAGATAGATAGATAGATAGATAAAAAAGAGCGACAGAGCAATATATTGAAAGAGTAACCGATGGATGGATGATGGATGGATGGATGGATGGATATGACAGATAGATAGATAGATAGATAGATCATAACAAACAAACAAACAAAAAATTCAGTTAGAGATGCAGTTGTATTCCAGTTTTCAGATAAAGACAGAGAATGAAGAGCTGGCGTCGGGAGAGCTTCATCTGGCCTGTGTTTGAACCGAGGGCCAGAAAATGACCCTCAGGAACCTCAAGAGCTCCGACAGACGAGACCCAACACACACACGGAGCCGCACGGAGCGATCTCTCCATGCATCACATTACACCACCCATCCATTACGAGCACTCGTGCCAGTCAAGGTGAGCCAGCGCCGTGCAGAAGGGAAGAGAGGGTCTGGTCCGTGATGGATGGATCCGGCCCGCCGCGGCTCCTCTCCTCTCCCTCACGGAGCTGGTGACTTTCCAGCCAGGCAATTATCATTGCAGAAGGCGTAATAGCCTAATTAATTACCAGTGTCAACGCTGCCTTTGTTTCACTGTAACAGGACATCACGCCAACAGAGCAACTGCTCAAAGCAAAAAAACTCTGATGAACGAGAGGCTCACAGACCACAGATGATGGTGAGGAGAAACGAAAACACACACACACACACACACACACACGGCCAGTGCTGAGCTAAAATCAGAACCATCATCACCAACACAAACAAACCTAAACCTCTCTGCATTTTCTGCATAGAAAAGCACAATCCTTTTAAATTTCAAATCACTTTCAAATGAGCTTTCCTGTGTCTCTAACAGTAGAGAGCAGCGCTTGCAACATCAAGGTCATGGGTTTGATTCCCAGGGAAAGCAAGAACTGATTAGAATGTCAATGTGTTTCTTGAATGCAATGCAAGTCGCTTTGGATAAAAGCATCTGATAAATGCATGAATGTAAATGAAATACTGTGCTTTGACTAATTTGATGTCGTTACCTGTAGTATATTTCCAATTGACAGTTTTATTCACTTTTTTGCACGAGATTAACAAATTAAACCTTTGGATTATACAAAAATGTAGAACATTGCTGGTGATTTGAGGAAAACGTCTTGAAATTTACAGTTGAAAAAGGTTGAAAACAGTTGAAAACAGGGTCATTAGCGTTAACCTTTGCATCAATTGAAATAAAAATAAAAAGTTAACTGAAATGACATTAAAAAAAAACTTATTTTATTTCAGATCTAAATTCTGAATGATTTCAATAAATTAACTATTTAAAAAAAACTATTAAAATCTTGGAAAAAAACTTTGGATAAAAGAGTGTGATAAATGTAAAATGTAAATTAATTAAATTTGAATTAAATTGAACTGGCAAGCATGATGGATGGACGAACAAATTACATTTAATTCAAATTACAGTTTAACATTATGTGTCCAATTCAACTCAAATTCACACAAATTTCTCAGTTCTTCAATTGTTTTTTAAACAATTTCTTTAATGTTTAATGTTTTAAATTTCCTCAAATTTTTTCAAAAAAAAAACAGGGTTATTAGCGTTAACTAAATCTAAAACTACTCAATTGAAATAAAATAAAAGTTAACTGAAACAAAATAAAAAAACTTATTTTATTTCAGATTTAAATTCTGAACTAGTTAAATAAATGACAATAAAGTTGAATCTAATCTAAAATAAATTAACTATTTAAAAAACTATTAAAATCTTGGATAAAAACTTTGGATAAAAGAGTCAGATAAATGTACAGTTTTAATTGATTCAATTTGAATTAAATTTTTTAATTAAATTTATGCGTCCAATTCAGTTCAAATTTACACAAATTTCTCAGTTCTTGTCAGAACAACTTTTTAAATGTTACACAACCCTGTTTTACTGAAGAATCAGCTGTGATTCTCCTCAAATTCCTTTCCTGTTGCTCAATCAGAGAGCATTAGCGCTTGCAACGCCAAGGTCATGGGTTCGATCCCAGGGAAAGCAAGACCTGATTCAATGCGTTTCTTGAATGCAATGCAAGTCACTTTGGATAAAAAGCATGAATGTAAATGTAAATGTGATGAGACATGCTTACATTCATATTGAGATCATCTCTTCTTAAACTCTATTGGAGAAACGTGATTACTGGTGATTTGATTTTATCGTCTTTCCAAAGGGATGAACCCATTATCAGCTCATTCCTCTTGATCTTAGGTCACTAGCAATAAAGTACCACGGTAATACTCCGGTATTCCCTAAAGCATAATGCAAACACCATAGCAAGGTAAGCATCAGTCACAGTGACCCTCAGAAACACCTCAAGATGGATCCAGTTCTCACAGACCACTGGAGCCGAGCCGAAAGAACTTTATAATAACGTCAAATGTCGCAGCCAGCCATCGGAGAGTGAAATATTACGTGTCAGGTCTGTCACATTCCCTCCGTTTTTACATCTGAGCCGGTACACAGGCAATCAGACAGCAGAGAGCGAAGAGAAATACGGTGTGGCAGCGGCGGGAATTACTGCGTGACTGATGAAGGCGCCGCGACGGGGACGGCGAACGCTCTACGGCTCATCTTCAGCTAAACGCCGAGCGGCGTTCGACACAAACACAATAAAACCGCATCCTTGAGAGGAGCTACTAGAAAGAGTGCGGATGTGTCAGTGTGTTCGGAGCGGGCCAGAGGCGGCGGGGGCTCTTTGTGGAGCGCATTGACTCTAATAGGAGTCGTCTCCGCTGCGGCGAGCAGCTCCTCGGCTCCCACTGCGAGGGGAGTTTTGCATAATTAATGACTGTTGATGTTTCCAGGTAGTCGCCCGGCAAATTCACTTCAGACCGGCTGCTTCGAGAGCGACACCGGAACAGACAGCTAACATTACCGCCATAAACAAGGCAATTTTGTACAGTGTCTTCTGTCATTATTGTGAAGTGTTCAGGGGCGACAGTTCGAGTCACTTCGGAGATGAGAGTGCGAGGGAAAATGATGAAAAAATAAAGGCGACGCCGAGTGCTTTTCTGTGTTGGCAAACCTGCAGAGACTTCAGCTCCTTGTTTAGTGAAGCTTCAGTGAGCTTGAAGATGTCAGCAGAGAACCGCCGCCGTCTTTTGTGCTGTCACAGAAATACGAAACGTCGCGGTACTTGCAGAAATGGTGTATTCGTTGAAATGTAATAGGGATGAGTAAAAGAAGTAGGAGAGTGCGAACGAAGTCTGACATCATGTGGACACACCTGACACTGTTCAAAGCAGGTTTATCATCCTTCTCAAGCGGCCCAATGGGGCTTAAGCATTTTCATTTATTTACATCTATGCATTTATCAGATGCTTTTATCCAAAGCGACTTGCTTTACATTCAAGGAACTGATTTGTTCTTTTTCTGATTATTTTTGAGTGATTAACTATGCAAAACCACCAGGTTTTTATTTCTTCACTATTATGTTGGTCATTAATGGAAAACCTCAATATCTCTTCTCAGGATTTCAACGGATCTCTGCATGTGCACACAGAAACATTTGCACATTCTTGTTCTTTAGCCTCGTCATTTAGGAGCAAATGCCATGATCCATTTTGCTCAGGGTTTCACATTTAAGGTCGATTCACAACGGGATTCCAGTCTCAGTCATGAATCGTTTTTAGGGAGCACGTTTAAGTGTAGTGTGCATGCAGAACATTTCAGGTTTGAGACTTCACCTATGATTTTACACGCAATAACATGAAATTTACATGCATTCCTGTCACTCAAACAGTAGAGTGTGGTGCTTGCAACACCAAGGTCATGGGTTCGATTCTCAGGGAAAGTAAGAACTGATTAGAATGTCAATGTATTTCTTGAATGCAATGCAAGTCGCTTTGGAAAAAGCATCTCATAAATGCAGAAATGTAAAGGCAATGCTGTGCTGTGACTAATTTGTGATGTCATTACCTGTAGTATTTCCAATATATTATAATATATGTAGCATTTTGCATTTCCAATAGACAGTTTTATGCACTTTTTTGCACGAAATCAACAATGAAAACCTTTGGCTTACACAAAAATGGAGAACATTGCTGGCGATTTGAGGTAAAAGTCTTGAAATTTACAGTTAAAAAACAGGGTTATTAGCGTTAACTAAATCTAAAACTACTTAATATAACCTTTCCATCAACTGAAATAAAATAAAAGTTAACTGAAACAAAATAAAATAAACTTATTTTCCTTCAAATTTAAATTCTGAACTAAATAAATAAATTGACTATTTAAAAAAACCTAAAACTATTAAAAACATTTGTCACGTTTAAAAACTTAAACATTTCTAATTTGCATTTAGTTACTTGTAACTACAAATTAAAAATTAATACAAACTATATGGACAATTAAAAAAACTAACACTTTACAATATGGTTTCATTAGTTAACATGAACATTATATTATATTATATATATATATATATATATATATATATATATATATATATATATATTATTACTATTTAAACTATTAAAAACTAATACTATTTTACTTTTAAAACTAAAAAAAGCTGAAACATTGTTATAAAGTCTGTATTCTGATTCAAGCTTTAAACAGAATGAAATTAATCCAATTCAATTCACATTTATTTGTATAGCGCTTTTCACAGTCCTTATTATTTCAAAGCAGCTTTTTCAGAAAATGCATGTGTTTACATTATAATTGATCATTGGTGAAATACACAATTATTAGTCGGCATACTAAATTTATTAGTCGGTCTCTTTATACTTCCACCACAGCTAGAAATGCAGAGGAGATGAGTTTGCTGGTCATCTACAAGCACCGCATGCGACATTAAACATTTAAAACACACCACCCACCACAGCCGGGCTATTTTTTACAACTTTATCCTCTCATTATTAATTTGTAATAACCTTTAAGGCTTTTTGATGTCATGCATATTTCACAAAGAGAGATCCTTCCTTTTTCACATCTCTCACGTCGGCCTGTCAAATGACGGATCGCCGGCGCGGCGTGAAGGTGTGTCATCGCCTGCTATAATTAGCAGCCGGTCGGAACAAAGCGAGGTATTAACCTAGACCTGCGTGCCTGCACAAGTCTTTTAGTTTGTGTGAAAACATTATATCAGAAGGTGATATAAATTAGACGCAGCACAAGCGACGCCGCATGTGTGAATGATGTCTGCGAGCATTTGCAGGTTATTTTAAAAGTCCCGACACGTGAAGAATGAAGCGGATCGGCTGGTGATAAGCAGCTAATAATTTCAAGCCACTTAGGCATGTATGAATATGACCTGCGAGACCTCTTTCCCCCCCCTCCTGAGGTATAAATCAGCAGCGGGTGGAATGAGACCCAGAGGAGCTCCGGCGAACACTGATGAGTCCCATAATTCTCCAGGCTGGGACTTCCTCCTCCGTGACCACCTGGACAACGGCCAAAGCCTGCGTGCCAAACTCTAAGAGCTGTAGCGTAAATTCGGCCTGTTTGTTCAAATGCCAGCTTCTTGGCCGGACACTTCTCTGTGACAGCACTTCCTTTCGGTGACCCGGATGACGCACTGTTCCTCCTCAACGGGATGGCACACAAAATCAAGACGACAAAATCAAATTGAACCGTTTACTTCCATAATATCCATTCCTAGTCTTATTCTTCATAGCCCAATAAAGGGGCTACATTCAACTTTCAGGATCCAATCAATTCCGATAAACTTTTTTTTCTGCACCTCTAGTTGTGCAAAAAAAAATGTCTATGGAAGCCAATTTGTATTACATGGGGGGGGGGTCATGTTTTGGTAAAAATGATTGTGATTGTTCCATTTCGAGGACAGGACGTGTGCGGTGCGGATACTGGAAGCAGGCAAGGCAAGGCAGGACTCCAAACTCACTTTAATGATAAATGCAAACAAAACACTTTAAATACTAAATTAAATAAGCAGAGCAAAACTCAGACTCTGACGAAACTCGGCAGACAGGACATCCACACGAGACATAACCTCGAAAACAAACTTCAACAACCGACAAAGACAAGGGAAACACAAGAGGGTTTTATACACAAGGGAATGACGAACACCTGGGTAGACTAATGAGGTAAGTGATGACAAGACAGGTGCAGGAAGGGCACAGGAAGATACACAACAGGGACCCGGAAGTGAAACATTGACACACCCGACAGGAAGTAACAAATGACCTTACACACAGGAAGTGCACAGATGATGCAACAAACAGGACTAAGGGTAACAACGATGGCATAAAAAGACAATTATGACTATAAAAATCTGCAAAATACCAAGTCAAAATGAATAGATATTAAAGTTTTCAAAAGCCAGTTTATTCAACTGTATAACAAGTCGCTTTTTCTCATAAATGTGCATGGTTTTATATTTGCTTATATTCTACTCCATTTCTGGTGTTCTTGCTTAAATTCATATTTGTATTATTACTCGTTGCCTGTGTTGTTACTGTAGTCATATTGCGTGTGCTTTCAATTTAAAACCCACTTTGGGTTCATTTTCAAAAAACAATTGAGTTAAATAAAACAGGCCAGCATGTTGGGTTATAAACACAAAGACTCTTATTACACTGCTGGGTTAAAAACACATTGGGTTGATATCATGGGATATAAAACACAATATGGAGAAATCAAACAAATCTACATTAAAAGACAGTGGGGTCACTATAGCAGTGAATTGTGGGTGTTTCTTTAACTATGGGCACACAAACACAAACGAATAATATTTCACATTTTTATATAATTTGACAACCAGATAAACATTAAAATGGCTTACATTTATTTAACTTTTTGTTCATTATACCTGGTTACACTTTATATTAAAGCGTCCTTGTTACATTTTATGATATATTCGAGAATATTCATATTATATTATTAAATATATTATATATAGAGTAAAACAAAACAAAAACAATCCCTAGATAAAACATTTAAGGAGTAAAAATAAATGAAGAAGTTGAAATCTGTTCATTTAAATGAAAATCCGCCTCGGGACATAATCGTGCCTAAACTCAAAGAAACACTGCGTTATTGTTTGTTGACATCTGGATTGTCAGTCGTCTCAATTACAGATTGTTATTTTAAAATCTTTCCGCAGTTAAAAGGAAGCAAACACCCCAACTCACAAAGAAGCCATGTTTCTATTTATATGTCGAATAGATGCAGTTAGCATTTAAATGACACTTCGCATTACACACTCCCCATCCCTGATGAAACAGCCCTTAAAAACAATATAAAGAGAGTCTTCTGGGTCACGGATTGTGTGCAGGTAAACTAGATTAACCGCGGTAAGACACATCGCCGTCTGTCCGTTAGATAAACCCTCATGTGTGATGGATCTTTGACAGTATGAATAAAGAGCTTCAGACGGGGATACGAATCTGCATGGCTTGCAAAACAGTGATTAAAGCAATTAAATGCATATTGTATGCCCACAAATGATCTGTTAAATCTTAAAAGACATTTTTGAAAGTCTGCATAAAGAAAGCGAACACCAAACAAAGCAGAAGTGCATGTGAAGAAGAGCGCGCGTGACTGCGTGTGCATGTTTGAACTGCGGGAGTTGATTTAGTCGGGGAATAGATGTCTGTCCTTCAGACCACTGGATAAAATTGGTCTCGATATGAAATGCAATAAAACTGCTCTATCGCCAGATCTCTGTGCACCTCCAGTCATTCTTCACATCTCTGCTTTATACAGTGCAAACACACTCAGGCAGACACATGCACTCATAATTACAGCAGTAAAGTCCTGTTTGCCAAGCCACTCTGAAACTCTAGCTAGAAACATACTCAATCTCACATAGTTAAAGTCAACAAGACACTATATTTGCAAACCATTTAAAGCCATACAAACTGGCAAAATGGGATTTCGAAAAAACGTGGCTGCCTATACAGTAGAAAGTACTACCTGACTAGAGAAAGGCATGTCATTTACATTTACATTCATGCATTTATCAGACGCTTTTATCCAGAGCGACTTGCATTGCATTCAAGAAACACATTGACATTCTAATCAGTTCTTGCTAGGAATCGAACCCATGACCTTGGCGTTGCAAGCGCCACTCTCTACTCTACAGAACTACAGAAAAAGCGTGTCTTCCTAGTTGCAAAATAAGTAGGAAAACTTCAACACCCATAATGCACTGTGCATGTGCTGTCGAATCTGCTATGGATATGCTTGACCAGTCTCAAATATTGACTTCCTTTAGTAGAAAATACTTCTTAGCAAACTTTTAGTCAGAATGCTGTCGACCTCGATGCAATAGATTTAAGACTAAATGGAGCGAGTGTTATTGGGTTTCCAGTGACGCATCCAGTGTGTTGTAGGGTTAGGGATAAAATCAGAAAAACCTCTGAGCAAATGCCGGTCCTGCTGCTGTTCATATATATACTGTATTTTCCCACATATATCCCGCGGGTTATACCAGATTTTACAAAACCCGCGGGGGGGGGTGCGGGTTATATAAGGGTGCGGGCTATGTCACACATTTTTTTTACACGTAATAATATTTCAATATATTTGTTACGTCCCTAAGGACTCTTTTTTTGCAGTATTATCTTTCTGTTTTTCTTTCTTGCGAGGGTTGTTGTCTCTGGCGCTTGTACTGTCACTCTGACAGCTGATAGGCTGTCTGACCTGTCAATCATGCAAGAAGACGTGATTGGCTGTGCTGCATGAGGGCGGGCTCTTCTCATCTCATCCGATGATCAACACCTGTAGAATCGCTTCTTAAGGGACGAGCTGCTGCACAGCGGGAGACACTGCTCTTGCTTTTTCTTCTGATTCTGACTTGTGTTTGTTTTCTTATTGTGTGAATTTCGAGCACAAGCACTGAGTACCGAGCCTGAACAGTTATGATAATTGATGTCAAATTTGAAATGTGAACTTTCACAAAAAAGTTCATAAATTTATGGGTGCGGGTTATATAATGGTGCGGGTTATCTGCGTCTGCGAGTTATATGCGGGAAAATGTGGTGTGTGTGTGTGTGTGTGTGTGTGTATATATATACATATATATATGGTTTACATGAGGTCACAACACCTCATTACATTGCTTTCTGGATGGATAGATGGATGAATGGATGGATGGATATTCACTTACACATTTCTATATAAACATTGTTCAGATCAGAACAAGCAACAGCACGGAGGGATTAAGAATTTGTGAGAGTATTCAACATTTATACTTAAATACAAAAAAAATACAAAACTAAAATTGCTGACCCCCCAAAAACCGTAATAAACAACAGTATAACTTTTTAATTAGCTAGAATCTATTAGCTCAACCACCAGCTTTCCTGTAGCTCTAACAATAGAGAGTGGCGCTTGCAACGCGAAGGTCGTGGATTCGATTCCCAGGGAAAGCAAGAACTGATTAGAATGTCAATGTGTTTCTTGAATGCAATGCAAGTCACTGGATAAAAGCGTCTGATAACTGCGGAAATGATTCAGACTTCCTAGTATTATCTGAAAGAAAGAAAGAAAGGTTCCATGTGCAGCGATGTAACATTTTGTCAAACTACACTACTTACATTTGCTTGTTAAAACAGCGGAACTACTGTAGAAAGCGTAGAAAGTGTAGAAAACACTGATCGCAGCTCTGTGCTCTTGATGATGGAAGGAAAATAAATCTCATCAGAGCTGTGAGCTCCGTGCAAGACTAAAGGTGACGTTCTACAGCCAAAAGAAATCTGAACCTGTTCTCCGGCTGGTCCTTTCACACCTGTCAGTGGTCAATAGATACTCTGGGGAACAGAAGGAAAAAAGAAAAAGAGAGCCCTTGACGCTAATCCCTCGAGACCCAATTAAAAGGGTGACAATCACCATCACCACAGGAACCACGAGGATGAATAGATGCCACTTTAATTGAACTAAACATTTCCTTCAGGAGAAACCAGAGAGAGAGATTTTTAACAGCTACACAAATATTTGACGCTCGGTTTGTCCTCCTAGAATAAAAATCACAAAGTTGAATAGTCAGGGTTAGTGGTTTGATCCGTCTCAAGATTTCAAACCTCCAGAAATCTCAAAGAAAGATGATTTGTTTTACGTAGACTTCCGCCAGAAGATGAGCAGACCAAACCTCTTTTTCCTGTTTCTTCTGCTTGGTTTCTAAAGCCTCACACCAGCTTCTCGCACAGTCAAATGTTAATTAGTATTGTGCTTAATCCGAAACTGGAGAGCCCCAAACTGTCAGGTCATATTATAAACAATCGGCCTCAACGTTAGCACAAATGACACGTCGCGGCGCTATCTCTCCCACCAAAACGCTCCCAAGGTACTAATTGGCCTACTTTATGCTCTCTCTTTGAATTGCCATTTCTCTCTTCGTTCGGGGTATTAGTCTTGACAACCATCGATCTGTAATGCGCAGCATCCTACTGTATGCATTTCCCGAGAAAAATAAACGGAGGCTGGGAAACGCAATGAATGAATTCATTCCTCCTGCTCTGACGTAGCGACTGTAACTCTGTAGGCGACGTGCTTTTGTTTGTGACCGAATGAAGGATTGCATGCGATTCCAGAAGAGAATGAAAGTTCAAACACTTTGCCAGTAGCAAAGTAAGTGTAACTTTTCTCCTCTTAAATTATTTAAGATTAGCAACATCATCTTATCAATCTATCGATCTCTCAGCAGAAAGATGAAAATGGAAAAATAATGAGGGAGATGAATGCCGCGTAAAGAACATCAATGTGTAAAATTTAATTATCTGCCGCGGTGAAAAAAAAAAACAGTTGGCTGTTTTCTAAAACAAAAAGAAGCAGTTAATATTTTTTCCTTCTCTGCATATTTTAATTACCAGATCAATCATAACTACGTACGGCGCGCCGCTTGTGTGAGAGAGAGAGACATAGAGGAGAAAATTGCAAGTCTAAATGAAAAACAATAGATTTACTTTAAAGTCGGAGCTCTTTTGAAGTCTAAATTAAAATTTCAGGTACCTTTAGGAGAAGCAGCTTCACAAAGTTATGATATTCAATTAGTGTGTTTAGATTCCACTGAAATTACACTTCACAGCTCGACACCATGTTAAATGAAAACTCTGGAGATTCCAGACTTCTGTTGCCCTAAACAGACGGAGGGAGTTCAAACCAACGGAGGAGCCCTTGGAAGTCTGGGAGCGAAAAACAAAGGATCCAACAAGCCAGCTGAAGTTCTCTGTGATGCACGTGCTATTGTTCACTCAAACTTACAATATCTACTGGAGATTTCACGAGACAAGCGCGCACGAACGCCACAACAACGTTGCACTGACCAACGGCGAAAGCTCTGGCTTTGTGGGTAAAGAGTGTCGATTAAAGAATCATGTTAGAAGCTAAATGACGCTCGCCATAAATTAGCTCACATGCACAGTGTGTACTCTTGATATAGAGCGATAAATTATGATAGGAATGAAAGAAAAAAAATCCTTACAAAATTCAAAATAAAGATAATAATAAAAATATATAATAAAAATAATTATATTTTATACAATATTAAGGCTATATTAAATGATTTATAAATGTAGAGAAATACAAATTTTTAAGATAAAAGATGTAAATAAAACATTTCAATGTATATGTGCGTGTATATCTATTTATACACACACACACACACACACACGTATACATGAAATGCAACAATAGCCAAAATATAAATGCCAATACACAAACAGACACACATATAAAACATATACACACATTATGTGTGTATATATGTTTTATATGCGTGTATGTGTTTGTGTATTGGCATATATATTTTGGCTATTGTTGCATTTCATGTATATTTATATATATTTATATAATATATATATATATATATATATATATATTTATATAATATATATATATATATATATATATATATATATATATATATATATATATATATTTATATAATATATATATTTAAATATATTTAATATATTATAAAAATATTATATAAATATATTATTTTTATATATTTAAATGTATATATATATATATATATATATATATATATAAACATGCATACATATATAAAAAACACATAAATATATATATATATTTTTTTTTTCTCATATATTTATATAAATATATACATTTAAATATATAAAAATAATATATTTATATTATATTTTTATAATATATTAAATATATTTAAATATATATATTTATATAAACAGATAAAAACACACACACACAAATACTGTATAACAGCAAATGCTGAAAATGAGAATTATAATTCCTTATTTCCCTTTTTTGAATGTTTTTGTGGGATCACTCCTATTAACTCCATGTCCAAGTCTTAAATGCAGATGACATGCAAAAGCACAACAGCCATGCATCGCTTTCCACACGCACTGCTGCACATTTCTACAGATGAATAAGCTCTGCTTTTGCTTTCAAGGCTGATCGCAGACGACATTTATCTCCACCAGACACACACTTGTGTGACGTTTCTCCAAGCAAATGGTCAGAAACAACACCTTCCACAGCATCAGTTACACACAGATCACACGCATTCCCTTCACACTTCTGAGCGCTCCACGTCACAGTCAGCTGTCGTTGTTTTTTACATGCGTGGAAGTGCCATTCGAGGCTGTGTACCTTTAAGCGGCACATTTGGTTTGACTGAGCTGATGGCGTTCTGCAAACACATGTCACCGCTTTGATTACAAACACTAATGCCACTATCTGACTCAGCTCCTGCGTTCTGTCGGAGCAGATAGCGTGTTCCTGTCCTCCTCCCACCTCGTGTCTCAGTTGCTCCCGGTCTGTGCGAAACAGAGC
>JAWRVZ010000173.1:1402500-1417500 GCA_037043235.1 Rhodeus uyekii | reverse complement strand
AAAATGAAACTCTGTAGCCTATATTAAAAATTAAATAAAAAAAATAAATAAAAATCATTTCAATAAAATCATTTCAATAAAAAGTCATTCTTATCAAAGTGTCTTGAATGGGAATCAAATAAACACAAAGAAAAAAGTATTTTATGGTAAATTAGTTTTCAAAATTTGTTTTTTAGACTAATTAGGTGAAATTGAAATTTCTTATGGGAAAACATGATTCTAGATACGAGCAATTCGAGTTACGAGCTCCGCCCTGGAACGGATTATGCTCGTATCTCGAGGTATTACTGTATCACTGTTTTCCGTGAATCATCAAGGTATGCATTGCCATATATTCATCAAAGTAGCATAAGTATGCTAACATAGCATGTTTTTAAGGGTAAACAAACTGGAAAGCGAGGAACAAATTCATCATAGCACATTGTTTGCAAAGGTTAACAAGTCAGTTCACGTATAAAGTTAAGCTTTAAGATCACGCTAAGAGACCAGCGTTTTCATGTTTCACAAAATCCATCCCATAACCTCAGTAGATTATGCAGGGCTAAAGCTCACACTTCTATGAACCACACGTGTGAACTTTCTCTCACAAGGGCGCGAGAAAAGAGAGCGAGACAAAGAGAAAAGAAGCAGAGATCACACCCTGCTAACACGTGCCGGACACGGGTGATAAAGTCGGGGAGGAGGAGAGGAGAGTCCCGGTTTCAGGCCTGCTGCAACCTATTTATATCAGCTCTGTGGGCAGCGGCCGCCAGCGTGACAGGAATACCTAATGGACCTGCTGCTCGAGAACCTGCGACACACACACACACACACTCATTAGCACATTACAATGTGTTCCAGGTCTAAATAGGGACATTGAGGGAGGATGAAAGTTGTCGAATACAGAAGTAATTTTCACATTTTCAGAAGAAAGCATGAGTGGTGTTTTCTGGATGCTTTTAATTGCATTGCTAAAGTGTTGACCTACATCAAAAGAGTCCATCCTAAACTTTCTATGATAGTCACACGTTTTTTCAAATTAAAAGTCTCTCATCTATAATAAGTTTGAATTACATTTTGTTGTTGTTGTTGTCATTTTATGGTTTGTATATTCGTAGTTATAACTATAGTTTCAAATTCTCATTTATAAATTATAAATATAAATATCTATATATTCAAATGTATATGTTCAGATTTGTAACTATATAGTCAGACTTATAACTATATATTTGGATTTACTTTTATATATTCACTTATATACTTTTATATATTTACTTCTATATTAGAGTTATAATTATAGATTCAAAGTTACACATTCAGATTTGTTTTATATATATATATATATACATGCATACATACATACATATACACACACACACACACACATATAATAGTATCTATAATTCAATTTACCTTTATAAATTCATGATTTTCATATAAATGATACTTATTTCCTGTTTGGCCCTTTATAATGCATGTATGTGAGTGTGTGTGTGTTTATATATTATACATATTTACTTTGATATTCTAGTTTTCTATGATATTCTAGTTTCAATGGCTTGAGAGCCTCAACGTAACAAAATCGGCAAAAGTAATTTTTAAATTTTACTTTACTTTTATTAATCATTATTAAAATAAACAAAAAAAATAGTTTAATAAAATCCTAAACTTAAATTAAAATTAAAGATAAAAAATAATGAAAAATTATTAAATAAAAAAATAAAAATAATATTAATAAAAAAATGGTAAAGTATTAATAAATGAACAAACATTATTTTAGTGTTGTTCATGCAATTGTTTTAATTTATTTATGCTATTATACATTAATAATACCAACAACAAAAAAGTTTGTTGTGATACTTTTAAAGTGTTTTTATTTTTAATAGTTAAAAAAATTGATACTTTTACAGTGTTTTTTTTTTTTACTTTTATAGTTAAAAAAGTGATACTTTTACAGTGGGAAAAAAAGGGCAGGAATATTCAAGGTAAAACTAGTTGAAAAAGTAAATTAACATTAGCATAAACAAAGAACTTTCTGAGCGTTAGTATGCATCATTTGAAGTGCTGTTTGAGACTGTCTCAATGAGTTTTGGAAGTGAATTACACTCTAACATAGTGAGCTTTTAAAGATATTCCCTTGTTAATATTTGAAATATGCACATTAGCGAGTGCATTGAATAGCTCAGCAGTAACTGTGGTTTAAACTGTGCCGTGATTTGCAATTAAACCTTGAAAGGCTTTCGCTAATGTTTCGATGAGACGTGAATGTGTGAGCACACCTAATCGACTCAATGAAATGAAACACACAAGCTCAAAGTCCAAGACTCACTAAAGTACACAGGTGCTTAAAACAGAAATACAGCAAAACTTTAGTGCTTAAAGCAGGGGTCTCAAACTCAAATGAGCCGAGGGCCGCAGGAGGCAGAGTTTGGGTGAGGCAGGGCCGCATCAAGTATTCCACAGAAAAAATATTTTCTCAAACGTCATTATTGACAGTTCTTTAACTTCAATGGGTTCTTCTTCTATGTACTTGGACTTACTGAAGTTCAAGGTTGAGGAAAAAGTTACAAATTTTTTCGAGATACTAAGTCATTATTATGATAAACTCTCATTATTTTGAGATAAGTCAATATTATGAAACTTTCTCATTTTTTCCAGATATTAAGTCATTATTATGAGAAATTCTCATTATTTTAAGATACTAAGTCATTACTATGATAATCTCTCTCATTATTTCGAGATACTAAGTCATTATTATGAGAAACTTTCTCATTATTTTGAGATAATAAGTCATTATTATAAGAAATTTTCTCATTATTTCGAGATATTGAGTCATTATTATGAAACTTCTAATTCTGTCCAGATACTAAGTCATTATTATGAGAAACTCTCTCATTATTATGACTTAAATAATCTTTTTTTTCTCAACTGTGGCGGAAACGGGCTTCCATACTTTCCTGATGACATGAACATCGTAATATTTTATATGGTAGAAAATAAAGATATAGGCGACTGCTACCGGCTGTTAATTATCAGCTGGGACTGTGGGACACCATTAATAAATGTATTATATAGAAACAATGGGATGCAGCCACGGAGGCGATATTTTCTGGATTTTATTTTCTATATTATAACACCGATGTCCCGCAAATCAGCCCATTTCAAATTATGGAAAAACAAATACAATCTGCATGACGCCTAAATCCAACGCCGATAACAGTAACATTCACTTCGTCCAGCTCAAAGTAGAACATGCTCAATTTCAATCACAATAAGAAGTAATAATTCTATGACGGCTTTGACAAATGTGATGTTACACGGGCAGCTCCACAGTTGTTTCTCTGTCTGCATCAAGCCCGGCCGATGCCCCGCCCCCGGGAGTCATTTACTTCACTGTGATTGGCACCCGGGAGTCATGTACTCCACTGTGATTGGTTGGTTTGTACAGCTCCAGCTCCACCTCGCACGAAAAATGAATCTTCCGCACACAACGCGGTAAAGCGCTATTCATTCAGTACTCGCGGGCCGCACTTACATTAAACTTTCAAATGGTCCCGCGGGCCACAAAATATCGTTTCCGCGGGCCGCATGTTTGAGACCCCTGGCTTAAAGTTAAATAAGTTAGTGCAATAGTCTCCATAGAGTGAAACGGCTTCTTGAACAAGAACAGATGTGGGCGGAGCTTGATTTTGTCCGCTGGGAATTGATTGGATCTCATGTGAGTGACAAATGAAGCTGCACTTCCACAATACAAGAATTACACTTACAAATAACAGTAAAATGCTGCAAATTAGTTCTCTCTTATGCTTGAAATGCGATTTGCACTTTTACAAAGCTTCTCTTGTGCATGCAAACTTAATTTACGCATGGGATTGTTTATGGCATCATTTCACCTTCATAACTCTTTTTTTTTTTGCCAGAAGAAACACACACACAATGACTCTCTTTCTTTCTCTCTCACACACACACACTCTCTCTCTCTCTCTCTCTCTCTCTCTCTCACACACACACACTCTCACACACACTCTCACTCACTCTCACGCACACACACACTCACTCTCTCTCACACACACACACACACACACACACACACACACACACACACACACACACACACACACACACACACACACACACACACTCTCTCTCACATTCTCACACACACTCACACACTCTCTCTCTGACACACACAAAATATCTGTCTCTCTCTCTCTCACACACACTCTCTCTCTGATACACACACACACTCACTCATTCTCATGCACACACTCTCTCTCTCTGATACACACACACTCTCACTCATTCTCACGCACACACACTCACTCATTCTCACACACATATCTCTGTCTCTCTCTCACACACACATTCTCTCTCTCACACACACTCTCTCTCTCTGATACACACACACTCACTCATTCTCATGCACACACACACACTCTCTCACACACACTCTCACTCATTCACACACACACACTCACTCTCTCTCTCTCTCACTCACACACACACACACACACACACACACACACACACACACACACACACTCTCACATTCTCACACACACACTCACACTCACACTCTCTCTCTCTGACACACACAAAATATCTGTCTCTCTCTCTCACACACACATTCTCTCTCTCACACACATTCTCTCTCTGATACACACACACTCACTCATTCTCTCACACACACACTCACTCACTCTCTCTCTCTCACACACACACACACACACACACACACACACACACACACACACACACACACACACACACACACACACACTCACTCTCTCTCTCACACACACACACACACTCTCTCTCTCTGACACACACAATATCTCTGTCTCTCTCTCACACACACATTCTCTCTCACACACACTCACTCATTCTCATGCACACACACAATTTCTTTCTCTCTCTCTCTCTGTCACACTCACTCTCTCTCTCCCTCTTGCTCACACACACACTCTCTCTCTCTCACACACACACACACACAAACACTTTCACTCTCTCACACAAACACACACGCACACACACACTGTAGCCATTCCCAAACCTTGTGACTGAATTGTAAGGCATCCTAAGAAGATTTTGAAACAGATTTTGAGAGACGCCCCATCCGCACACTCTCTCTTTCGCAACAGCAGTGCATTAGGCCCTCATGACAATTAGCCTGGGAAAAGGTTTACGACCGGCAGGCCCACAGGAGCGTACAAATCGGCACAGCCGGAGGCAGCCTCTAGAACAGGAAGGTAATTACAGCTCTTCTCATCATAACGCTGAGAGGAAGCAAGCGACATAACGCACTCTTCCCACCGTGCTCTCTTCTCTTAGATACTGCTATAATTAATTATCATGCCTTTACTCTTTGATTTATTCCACGATTCATAACATATTTATACATTCAAGATGAATTATCATTTCCTTCAGGAATTAATCAAAAACCAGAGGAAGGACCAGCCGTACATGTTGTCGCTGGATCAAAGACTGAGCGACTTACCTTGCGGCAGAAATTCAGGCCACACCACAAGGTCAGTCGAGCTCACAGGCCGAACGAAGCGACCGGCAAACAGCAGACTAAGTACTATGATTTATGATGTTGTATAAATTATGGTTATTGAGAATGTCTAGGATGGGTCCTCTTTAACAACAAGCAAGCGCTTTCCAAAATATACTGAGATTCAGCACAAAAGTTTCAAGAAACAACACGAAATGACACTAACCATCCACAATGAAACATTTTTTAATGAAGCTGAATAATCAAAACAGACTTTATTCATTGGGATTGGATTGGGTCACAAAATAAGCACCATGATATTATTTATTAAAAATTTTCCCAGGCGAAGAGGCAGAAACAAGATGGTATATTATTTTGAATAGACTATAAAGACTATTTATATATATTGTTTAATAACACTGTTCACATTAAGACACACTGATGTTCAACAGCTTGAGGTCGGTAAGATTTTTAAAATGTTTTAATGGAAAGAAGGTTCATATGTAAATATTATTATTATTTAAATTAGCTGTTTTCTATGTGAATATATAGTAAAGTGTCATTTATTCCTGTGATTAAAGCTGAATTTATTAGATGATAAATACAGTAAAACAGTGTAATATTATATCAGTGTAAAACAGCTGTTTTCTATGAGAATATATAGTAAAGTGTCATTTATTCCTGTGATTAAAGCTGAATTTATTAGATGATAAATACAGTAAAACAGTGTAATATTATATCAGTGTAAAACAGCTGTTTTCTATGTGAATATATAGTAAAGTGTCATTTATTCCTGTGATTAAAGCTGAATTTATTAGATGATAAATAGAGTAAAACAGTGTAATATTATATCAGTGTAAAACAGCTGTTTTCTATGAGAATATATAGTAAAGTGTCATTTATTCCTGTGATTAAAGCTGAATTTATTAGATGATAAATACAGTAAAACAGTGTAATATTATATCAGTGTAAAACAGCTGTTTTCTATGTGAATATATAGTAAAGTGTCATTTATTCCTGTGATTAAAGCTGAATTTTCAGCATCATTATTCCAGTCTTCAGTGTCACACGATCTTCATAAATCATTCTCATGTGATGATTTGATGATCAAGAAACATTTATGATTATTATCAGTGTTTAAAACAGTTGAATAGATCTTTATCCTGCAAAATAGATCTGAATTAAAAGATCAAAAGCATTTTTTCATGAATATTATAATTGTCTTTTTGGTCCCATTTAATGCATCGTTCCTTAATAATAAAAATTGTTTTGTTTTTTATCTTACTGACCCTAAACTTTTGAACAACAGCATAAATTAATCAATTAAATGTTATTTCAGGTCCAATCGGTGCAAACGCTAAACATGCATGATGCCTGAATCACATTCATGCCTTCTCTCCAGTCATTCCATGCCATATACGTCAAATAAAGCGTGTCAAACGCTCAGAAATTCAATAAAGTGCATTTCATTAGCTATAAAATCCCTCAAACCCAGAGACTGTGTCCTATCCCTTCTCTGCACATCACTGAAACAAGCACATCCCAAATGAAATCCACTCGGAGCAAAGGACCTGGATTTCACTAATGTGTGCACGTGTGCAGAAAGCCCATCCACTCCACAGATTAATAATTTAGTGCTGAGTGTCTTAAATGTTCTTCTGAAGCACCCGAGACCCTCCTGCCCCAGAAAACAGGTGTTTGACTGTGAATCCGCACAAGCTGAGCTGGATGATTTGTGGGTCTCGTTCGGGATGTGTAGTCAGCTGGATTGCGCTTTACCTCTTCCTCTGATAATGGCGGGTGAAGATTTCTGGGCCGCAGGGGTTAATGACACGAAACAGAACCGAGTGCTAATTACATGTTCCGAACTATTTATCAGATTCTCCATCTGCACAGCGCCACGACTCTCATTGTGCACGCTAAATTACTCCTCGGATTATCTTTGTAAAGCAAGTTTTCATAATTAGGGCCCTGCGTGGATGTTTTCTCTCTGCGAGCGCCAACAGGGGGAGAGGAAATTAGCTGACTGCTTAATTCGGGCTTGACATCTTAAACCAGCGACACAAAAGCATCCAAAAATCAGAAATCCGAATTCGTATCAATTATCAGAATGTGCCTAACAGATCCCAATTAGAAACCTCAAAGAATCGAATACAATCCTGAAGGAATTGTGAGTGTCTACATGATCAACACGACTTTGCTGAAAAACCTGTTGCACACAATCTACTGCAAGTCTTCTGTCCAACGATTGATCGCTTATACTTTTTAGCAAGTAAAAGTCCTTTTAGTGCAAATGTATGAACATCCACCTTCAGATCGTGCTTCACGTGTCGCATGATAGTAATAATAAGAAGAACAACAACAACAACAACAACAAGAACCAGAACAAGAACAAGAACCAGAAGAAGAAGAACAAGAAGTTTTTATATTTCTGTTAACTTTCACTTTTACGCCGATACTTTCCCCCGAGGAATATTCTAGTTTATCCACTACAAAAAGTCGGAAGAACTTTACAGAAAATTTAAAACTCACTGTCGACACACTGTCACACAAATTTTTTTTTTTTTTTTTACTTTTGTACTAATCTTTCAGCTCAAACTGTATAGAATTTATTTTTATAATATTTGCTTTTAATATAAAAAGTAATACCTTGAGATATGAGCATCCAGATAAGAGTATTCTGAGATACGAGCAAGCCTTTGAGCATTTTTGCTTTGAGATATGAGTAAATATTTGAGATACGAGCAGCTTCCAGACGCTAGAGGTGTTCAGCACTCGCAGCAGCTCAAGCTCCTCATTTATGTGTAATTGCATATGATCTCCACTAGAGGCAGCTTGGTTTTACAGCGGGGGTTACCGGGGGCAACGAGTGATTCACCAGTATTAAGCTGGGAGCAGCACGAGTTATGAGTGTTCAATAATAATAAATATGAGCTTCTGAGTCTATCCAATACACAACACGGGAAGAAACATTACACTTCCGTATTGTGTTTGTGTTATCTATGTTATTTCATTAGACCATTAGTTGCTACTGTTTCGTCTGTCTCGAAGATAAGAACTCATAACTAAAAGCACATTTTGTTTTATATCACAGGAATCCTTATACATTATAATTTTCTGTGTCTGTGTATGTCTATAGCAAATAAAAACATGTTCCTTTTCCATTGTTATTAGCACAAATAAGGTAGTTTTAAAAAATTATTTGAGATACGAGCATAATCCATTGCAGGATGGAGCGCGTAACTCATATTGCTCGTATCTCAAATAATTTTTTCCCCATAAGAAATAACAGAAAATAAATGTATCTGTTCCGGCCCTCTAAAAAACTACCTTATTTGTGCTAATAACAATGGAAAAGGAACATGTTTTTATCTCAAGGCATTTTTTACAGATTTTTTGTAATGTTCCATTTTTCAATCCTATCATTTCAAAAGTCAGGGTTCATTTCCTTGTGACACACAACAGACACATTTGATCTTATTTTATGCGTATAGTCCATTTTACTTTCACATTTCTGCATTTGTCAGACGCTTTTATCCAAAGCGACTTGCATTGCATTCAAGAAACACAAACACATCTTTCTTTCCTTGGGAATCAAACCCATGACCTTGGCGTTGCAAACGCCACTCTCTACTGTTTGAGTGATTTGCTTTAAAAAGATGTATCTTTTGAATTGTGCTGGAATCATTCCCACTTGGATTTGTTGTAAATTATGACAAATTCCAAGGGTTTTGTTGGCTAGAACTTCCTTTTTAAGTGTTTGACAAAACTTGGAAATGTTTTCCCATCATAAGGTGAGCGGCGTTTGGCGTAACACTCCTCCGAGGGAGAGAAAGGGCCAATCCGCCTACGAGGGATCGCTGACACCTCTCCGACATCAGACCCAGCGGTGCGGCCGACTCTATTAAGACACACGCCGTCGGACGCGAGCCTCCTCGCAGTAAATTTTATTAAAATTACCTTCATTATAAGACACTCTTCATTATAATACCAAAAAGTGCTGCTGGTCTCTCAGGGCCTTTGGATTAATAAGGACAGCGATGTATTTTAAGCCGTAAACTCGACTTCTTACTGTCCTTAATCTCCTTTCCACTTCACAGGCCAAATTAACACCTCTCCCCGGCTCTGACGGGACCTCATTAGCTCTCTTCCACTCCGAAAGAGAAAAGAACAGGAAAGAAGAAGAGAAGATGACGACGACGACGAAGAAGAAGAAGGAGGGAGACGACCAATGACAGCCACTAGCTGGAGGATTAACCCTTTCACGCGACCGAACGCTTCGGGAATCTAGGTCGACGCGTGTTTCTAATCAGCCGCCTGGTTAACGATAATTAGCAGGCGAGGCAGGAGGGGAGGAGAGGGAGGGACACGCAGAAATGAAACAGAGAAAGAAAAGAGAAACCTGTCATGTCGCAAACACTTCAAAGCCAAAGACTTCTCTTTTAAAAGCGGCACGATGAGGGTCCAAGAACCACCAGGGACCTCGAGAAAAAGCGCAGAGCTGGAGAAGGGAGGAGAAGGAGGGCCGAAGAGACCTAAAACACACACACACACACACACACACACACTCACGCCTCAGAGGGACCCAAAACACACAAACACACACTCCACCTACATAACGCTGCCAGCGCTCTCGTAGTTTACTCTCACTGTTCAACTTTTCTCCTCGTGAAGTTTACCCATCATGCATCTCTCAGTCTGAGCTGCTTTAAGCTTGGAAACGGCCCATTATAAAACGCACGATTGCTTCATTTAATCGGTAATGATGTAAAGCAGCAACTGCTGCTTGTGAAATATTATATATATAGAATAGAAATAGAATAAAAAAAGATTGAATTAAAAACTTGTCCTTACTATTTTAAATATACAATAACTATTGAGGCACTCACAGGTATATTTAACAGTATGTTGTCCGTTTGACACTAGAAAAATGTTTTATAATCTAGTTTTATAACATTTATATTTACTAATTTAAATTTGCATGTCAAGTTTTCCATGTATTAAATCCATTACATTCATGCATTTATCAGATGCTTTCATCCAAAGCGACTTGCATTGCATTCAAGAAACACATTGACATTCTAATCAGTTCTTGCTTTCCCTGGGAATCGAACCCACGACCTTGGTGTTGCAAGCCACAGGAAAGTTGTAAAAGGATTTTTTAAATCTGTTAAAAAGGCTGGATTGATAAGAATTTGTTTCAGTGTTAAACCCTGTTTCATCTCATTTTACTTCTATAATCGGATCCATTTCTAAGTGAAACAAGATATCCAGAGAAGTAAATAAATAAAGAAATACACACATATAGGCTAGGATTGTATCCACAGGGAATAGACCAGATCATGAAAACATGTATACGCAGGTTTAATGGCACAGACAATCGCACCCTTGAGGATCGAGGTTTATTACAGCCACGGCGCACGTTGAGTCTGTTCAGCAGGACCTCGCTCTCACAACTTGCCTTACGCTGAAAAAATCTTGATGAAATCCAATCACAAGTGGCCACTGGAGACAGATCTGAGATGCATGTTAATACCAGGCATGAGCGGCGATGTGCCGCGGCTGACCGCTTGTTATCAGGCCTAACACACTTTTCTCCAACCCTGTAGACATTGTAGAAAAATGCCATCACATTCCCGCATGCCAGAACCGTGGCCAGCTGGACTCTGTGACAGCAGCGAATCACTCCTGATCGGACGGGAAACCTGCGCCATCGTTTCAGTATGCCTGAGCATTCTGGACCACAGACGAGGAGCGCAAATATGATTTATGATCTGCTGTTTAATGGCTCGAGCACAGGCTTTGAGAGGAGATCAGATGACTTTCTCGACAGGAGCATGTCAGGGAAGGATTGGGGAGTGCAGAGCGAGCGAGAGAGAGCGAGAGAGGCCTTCAGTACTGCGTCTTAATGGAGGAGAGATGCTACTTAAGTCTGACGGGAAAATGATACCAGTCAATACGGTGAAGGGAGGAGGGTGGATGGAGTACAGATATGGATGACGTGATGCCAGTGTCTCTGGGAAAGGCTGCAAATGTTTACAGAAGATATACAGAAACAATGGCAAAGCACTAGATGCAATCCATTGATTCGGGTGTTTTTTAAAGTGCCCTCTTTTATGATATCACCCGTGTGAATGGAAAGGTCGTTTCCAACTTGTTCTGTAAGCTGTAGCTCACAACAAACCGGGCCATCTGACCAATCAGAACCGAGTAGGAGAGGTTTAGAGAAACCAAATCCTTCAGTCAGGACTGTTTCAGACACCGTGAGAAAGGAGCTGAAGCTGCATTGTATATTATTAGAAACTTTAAGAGGTTTTTGACCCTGAATGCATGTAGATCTAATGCAGGAGACCCTAAAACTAAATCAGGATCCTTAAAAACAGGGGCACTTGAATGTATTCTTTCTCCAAACGGCGCTTGAGGTGGATCTGATGTTATCTGAATTAAGCAGTGAGAGTTGACTGACCTGAGCTTGGAAACTCTTGAGGACGGGCGATACCATCTCCAACACCTCCTGAAAATAGAAAAACAACAAAACTGAATAATCTCACAAGACCTGGTCAAAAACAGGCCCTTTTGCACCATCATCAACAACAACAACAAACATTTATATTTGAATACATAACAAACCAGGGGTGCCCAGGGTTTTTTGGCTCGTGAGCTTTAAAGGATGATCTATCCACTATAAAAATACAAAACATATACTTAATTATGAATATATTGAGAATTCTTTATATGCACAATATATGTGTTACCCTTAGTCTGTTTGTTTGTTTGTTTGTTGTGTCAGTTTGTGAGTTCTTTCTTTCTTCAGCTCCCTAACTCATTTTATACCCTTTCTTAAGTTTAAAATAAATAAATTGGAGGCTTTCTCACTCGCTTGCTAGAGTTTAGAAGCAGTTGGCGGCATTGTGACCCATGTGTCAGAAAAGGTCAGAGGTCAGACTGGCTGCCCTGTACGTCAATCAAGTGACACATTTCATAGTGAGGACGGATGATGGGTTGACGGCTATTTTGTTAATTCCATGCGATCGACACACACTACCTTTGCGATCGATGTAATGGGCTCTCCTGATTTAAGCCCTATTTTTGGGGCCATTAAGACACTTTACATTGTTGTGAATTACTTTCAAATGACAATCTTAGGGAAAGAATCACACGTCACAATGCAAACGACTGTAATCATCCTCAAACATGCAAAACAAACATGTCTTTCCACATTTGTCTTTTTCCCTCTTGATTTTGGGGTGAAGAATAACCTGGGTATGTTTTGATTTCCCCAAAAAAGTCAAATAACATTTCACAGTTCCCTGCACTTCTACTCCCAGCATAAGTGCATATAACAAACTGAGAGCGAAAACATGGTTTATGCAGAAAAGTTTAGTGTAAAATGTATACATTTCATTTATTATTAATGAAAAATTATATTTCTGGGCAGCTGACCTTTATAAAAAATTAGAATAGCAATACAATGTGTATTTTGTACCAAGATATTATTCCTTGACGTACAATGTAAACAATAGTGTATATGAATACGAAAATAATTCAATGCCATGAGAAACATTAAGGTCATGGGTTCGATTCCCAGGGAAAGCAAGAACTGATTAGAATGTCAATGTGTTTCTTGAATGCAATGCAAGTTGCTTTGGATAAAAGCGTGTGTTAAATGCAGAAATGTAAATGTAAAAATTATTGTACGGCAGCACTGCCTCCGTATGCAACTTTTTAATATTAAAATAAAGCAAATAAAAGCAAAACGGTTTATGATTGTATTATATGATAAAAGATGAACACGATTCGACTCGTTGATTACCAGAGAAAACCATTTTATGCAAAAGACAACTATAAAAAACGAAGAATAAAAAAATCTTTATGCAAAGTAAACATGAACTATAATAAAATATGAAAGACTTTCAGGCAACAGGTTTAAATATAAACATAACTAAAAATAAAAATGAATCAAAACTATATAGACATTTAAAAAATAAAAATACAATGAATGCTACATTAACTAAAACTTTCACTATCACTAAGATTCAAAATATGAACAAAAACTATAATCGTATATCAATGAGAATTAAAAATAGCGGGTATACAGCAATGCACTTCAATGCGGCAAATCGTTTCAAAGACATTTAACCTTGAAGAGTTATGACTTTATCAGTGCAAACTAATATGCAATATTAGAAGAGAAAAATTCCCCACAGGGATTTCTTTGAGAAGTTCATCCTAAACAGCTAAAACTAAAAAGGGTGATTCAAAAGACAATTCAGCTCAAATAACATGTTATATAAAGTGTAAGAGCTTGAACCAATGAATGAGTTCCACTTCTAAACCCCGCAAACGATTCTGCCTCATCGACTCTCATTGTACGTGCATTATTGTATATGTCAAAACAATAATGTGCGTGTTAATCAACCGTACGCCACATGTGTTTCACCGAAGCCAGATCTTTCTCCATTAACACAAATAACTCATCTGATTCTCCCGTCAATCCATTAATGATGCTTTGTTTGTGTTCATTACACGCCACGATACGGCTCGCGTGAACCTCCATCCCATCCAGACGTTTGCTAATCTTGTAAATTCTGATTGTCACTGATGACATTTGTGTCAAGAGGAGAGCAAACGAGGAGTTGGTCTTCTGAGTCGAGAGGTCTGACGGCGGATCGTGTCGAAGCTTCAAACGCAGCTTCTGAAAAAGGAAGGCCGCTAACGAGGAAAAATGTAAAATGTCAAAGCGCGTATAATGAGAGATGCGTGACAAGCATTTCTCCCGTCGTCACCTTTACCTGAAGAGGAGTTGAGGCACAGCTCCGGATTAGAGTGACGGGAATTTAAACGGAGAGAGACTTGAACTTAAAGGATTTTTCTCCATGGGAACGGCTGGAGTTTTATTCAGGTTTTCCGGCTTAAATGCTGATGTCAGACTGTTCTGGATGTGAAACGTAACGTCGATAAACACCAAATACTCTGTGTTTGACTATTAAAGGGACGGATTGGTTTGCATGCCTTCGGTGAAATAGACGCACAGACTGACAGGATGAGAGAGGCGACAGAAACCACAGAAACGGCACAGAAGCTCAGGAATGAAATAGCAACGGCTCATGCTGGAAGAGGAGGAGTGAAAAAGAGAGGGGAGAGCACAAAAGAATAGAAAAGAAGACAAGAGGGGAGGAACAGAAAGTGGAAAGGGACGGAGGAGAGACGTTTATTTTAACAGTAATATGGTTGTGGAATATGGTTACAACTAAAAATAACTTTTACAAATATTTTGTAAAAAAGTAATTTATTCCTGTGATTAAAGTTGTATTTTCAGCATCATTATTCCAGTCTTCAGTGTCACATGATCCTTCATAAATCATAATCATATGATCAACAAACATTTATGATTATTATCAGTGTTGAAAACAAGTTGTGCTGCTTCATGAAACCATGATGCCCTTTTAAAAAGATTATTTTGATGGATATAACATTTAAAAGAATGTGTGTGTGTGTGTGTGTGTGTGTGTGTGTGAGGTAGTGAG
>JAWRVZ010000173.1:1395000-1397500 GCA_037043235.1 Rhodeus uyekii | reverse complement strand
AAAACTTTGTGAATTTGAAGATCAAGGTAAATTGCACTTAATTTGTCTTCCGGGAAACATGTAAGCATCTTCTGTTGTTCCCAAGGGCAGTACAAACTGGGGAAGAATTGATATTTGAACAAAATAAGAAAAATGTGGACATCTTCATCCTGTTCAAAAGTTTTCACCCCCGGCTCTTAATGCATCGTTTCTCCTTCTGAAGCATCAGTGAATATCTGAACCTTTTTTAATAGTTGTGTCTGAGTCGCTCAATTGTCTTCAGTGTGAAAAAAATAAACAAGATCATACAGTTACTGCTGGAAAAGGTTCAAATGTACAAAATATGCTGGAAAACCTGGAACTGCTCTGGACAAATATCGCAAAACTAACAAAACAAAACCAAAAAAATTTTGTGAATCATCCATGTAACCACACACAGTATCGTTATGTATATGTAAACATTATCCATGTAAATTATCTTAATCAGGACAGCACTAAATAAAAAAAAATGCATTTTGTATGATCCCTCTTATTTTGTTCAAATTATCAACAGATTCTGCAAGGAGCATGTACATTTTTGTATTTATCATCTAATAAATTCAGCTTTAATCACAGGAATAAATGACACTTTACTATATATTCACATAGAAAACAGCTGTTATACACTGATATAATATTACACTGTTTTACTGTATTTATCATCTAATAAATTCAGCTTTAATCACAGGAATAAATGACACTTTACTATATATTCACATAGAAAACAGCTGTTTTACACTGATATAATATTACACTGTTTTACTGTATTTATCATCTAATAAATTCAGCTTTAATCACAGGAATAAATGACACTTTACTATATATTCACATAGAAAACAGCTGTTTTACACTGATATAATATTACACTGTTTTACTGTATTTATCATCTAATAAATTCAGCTTTAATCACTGGAATAAATGACACTTTACTATATATTCACATAGAAAACAGCTGTTTTACACTGATATAATATTACACTGTTTTACTGTATTTATCATCTAATAAATTCAGCTTTAATCACTGAAATAAATGACACTTTACTATATATTCACATAGAAAACAGCTGTTTTACACTGATATAATATTACACTGTTTTACTGTATTTATCATCTAATAAATTCAGCTTTAATCACAGGAATAAATGACACTTTACTATATATTCACATAGAAAACAGCTGTTTTACACTGATATAATATTACACTGTTTTACTGTATTTATCATCTAATAAATTCAGCTTTAATCACTGGAATAAATGACACTTTACTATATATTCACATAGAAAACAGCTGTTTTACACTGATATAATATTACACTGTTTTACTGTATTTATCATCTAATAAATTCAGCTTTAATCTCAGGAATAAATGACACTTTACTATATATTCACATAGAAAACAGCTGTTTTACACTGATATAATATTACACTGTTTTACTGTATTTATCATCTAATAAATTCAGCTTTAATCACAGGAATAAATGACACTTTACTATATATTCACATAGAAAACAGCTGTTTTACACTGATATAATATTACACTGTTTTACTGTATTTATCATCTAATAAATTCAGCTTTAATCACTGGAATAAATGACACTTTACTATATATTCACATAGAAAACAGCTGTTTTACACTGATATAATATTACACTGTTTTACTGTATTTATCATCTAATAAATTCAGCTTTAATCTCAGGAATAAATGACACTTTACTATATATTCACATAGAAAACAGCTGTTTTACACTGATATAATATTACACTGTTTTACTGTATTTATCATCTAATAAATTCAGCTTTAATCACAGGAATAAATGACACTTTACTATATATTCACATAGAAAACAGCTGTTTTACACTGATATAATATTACACTGTTTTACTGTATTTATCATCTAATAAATTCAGCTTTAATCACTGGAATAAATGACACTTTACTATATATTCACATAGAAAACAGCTGTTTTACACTGATATAATATTACACTGTTTTACTGTATTTATCATCTAATAAATTCAGCTTTAATCACTGGAATAAATGACACTTTACTATATATTCACATAGAAAACAGCTGTTTTACACTGATATAATATTACACTGTTTTACTGTATTTATCATCTAATAAATTCAGCTTTAATCACTGGAATAAATGACACTTTACTATATATTCACATAGAAAACAGCTGTTTTACACTGATATAATATTACACTGTTTTACTGTATTTATCATCTAATAAATTCAGCTTTAATCTCAGGAATAAATGACACTTTACTATATATTCACATAGAAAACAGCTGTTTTACACTGATATAATATTACACTGTTTTACTGTATTTATCATCTAATAAATTCAGCTTTAATCACTGGAATAAATGACACTTTACTATATATTCACATAGAAAACAGCTGTTTTACACTGATATAATATTACACTGTTTTACTGTATTTATCATCTAATAAATTCAGCTTTAATCACAGGA
>JAWRVZ010000173.1:1342500-1387500 GCA_037043235.1 Rhodeus uyekii | reverse complement strand
ACGTAACAGAATAAGTGGATGGTTTTTAAAGCTAAAAAAGTGGCAAAAAACACTATAAAATATAATAAAAGTGCACATCTGAAATCAATACACTAGCACGAATTAGTTTAGTGTGATTAAATCACATCTAGCATAACCCGTTTATATAATATTTGGATATATTATGTACGTTTCTGTGTGTGTATACACTGTATATACACACACATATACATAAATACACACACACATATATTCTTATGTTAAACAATTTGACAGCACTAGCACTAATACAATGTGTGAAGAACAGACTAAAATGTAAGTATTCTCTGAAAATTGTGTGCTAAAGCCCACTTCAAAATTTGACCTTTCTTGTTCTGTAAAAGCAAAAGTCCTACAGGTTTGGAAAGACATGAGGAAAAGAGGAAAAGATGACAGAACATTTATTTTTGGGTGTACTATCCCTTTAAATCAGATCCTAGTTCCAGGAAACCCCACAGAAATGTCACTATCGAACAGTATTGAAAAAAGCCACACTTGTGTGTAAAAAGAAGACGTCTTCAGTCAAATGTTCGACGTTTTAAGGGTTTGGAAAAGGCAATCAGGCCTGTATTTTGGGGATGTGGTAGGCAGCTGGGTCAATATTGAGTCCCTGTCATTACGCCTGTGCCAGTCAAACATCCATCTGTAATTAAGTTGGCTTGAGAAAGCCAACTTAGTGATATTGTATCTAAACTTATTATTATTATTATTATTATTATTATTATTATTATTCTTCTTACCTAAAATTCTCAATGCATCTCCTCCTAGAGCTTTAAAGCTACAACCACTAAACTCTGCTCAGACTTCAGACCTGTTCTGACTTGAGTTGCTATCCCTTTTCAGACTGATCAGACTTATGATTTTTGATAAAACTGAAGATTAAAGTCATAAAATCTCCATAGACTTTCACTAATGAAGTGAAAACTGAATTTTAGATAGAGCGTCCACTCCATCTGTTGGTAACATCACAACATTACACCTGATATATAATACATTTCAATACAGTATGTGTGAACATGTCCATTCCAATGGGCATGCATTTTATTTTTTTAAATCCTGAAAAAAAACTTGCAGGTCTACAATCGATTTTTTACTTTAATTAGTAAGTTAAATCTCTCTATTTTACATACATAATATCACAAAATTACACCCCTGTCAGTGAGAGCACTGAAGTTTGAACGAATCAGAGCGCTGCAATTCAAAGCCTCAAAGCTTTTCAAAGACGCCATTACTGCTGGAGAGAGAGATCATAATCTCCTAAAATAGATTTATGTGAGAGAGTTTATGATCAAACGGAAATTGTTTCCGATTATCAAGTAACCGCTGCAGCGTGTTTCCTTGAAGATTTATGCACTTATATGGCCAAATTCTGACTCTCATTCGTCTTTACTCGGCAACGGAGTACATTACTATGGGAAAGGTAAGTGAAGTTTAAACGCGCGTCCTCCTGGACTCGCGCCAAAGCATAACCGTCTAATCGCCTAAGTTTATTTATAGCGCTCATTTATGTACTTTATTGCCGAATTCTTACTCTCGCTCGTGTTTGCATGGGGAAGGCAGATACATGTAAAATGCTTCCCTGAGCAGCGCGCGCGCTGACTCTCTTCAAATGCAGCGTCTAACAGTCAAAGTTATTTATAACTAATTCTTGAGTATATAGTTACATTGTGTTAATTCTTTTATCGGCTTTTAACTAAAGTCTGACTCCTGTTCTCGAGTTCAAACGCGCTTCCTGAGCAGATTCGCTGATAGATCGATGTTTTGTGAACACTTAAACAATAAATGAAATAAGGTATTTAAAAGGATGCAAAAACGATGGCAGATCGCTTCAAACTGTAAACTGCTTGAGTTAAAAAACTGCATTACTCTGCTGCATTACATGATCAGGAATTATTTTAAAAATACTAATATTTAAGTTATTTTGTTTCCCATGGAGGAAGGCTTTATACAAATATTACATTGCGTTGATTCCTTTATCTGCTATAATTGCCGTGTTGAACTGAAGTCTGACATGGCAGATCGATTCAATCTGAAAACTGCTTGAGATTAGAAAAAACAGCATTACTATCCCCATTGTAATTGTGCAGGAATGATTTAAGAAATACTAATATTTAAGTTATTTTATTTCACATGAAGAAAGGCTTTATACACACACACACACACATATATACATATATATACACATACATATCTATCTATCTATACACACATTTATATAGTAAATAAATGTATAAAGGGCTCCATGTACATGTAGTGTAACTGCAGTCTGTTTTAAAAGTGGCAAGACTATATTAATAATGCTTAATTGCATCTTTAAAATAGAAATAAAACAAAGTATTATTCACATTAGTGAAAACTGACCGTTAAAAGCCAAGGATGTAATTAAACCGTAAACATTTTTATAAACTAATTGCAATTTTCCAACACTTTGGGGATCAAAAAGCATTGTTATTTATTTTTTGGTATTTCGTTACAACACTGATGATCCCTCTTGATGAAAAAACTCCATGTATGTTCCCTAGATGCCAATTTGTGCACTAACCAAGTATTGCAACACTTCTGTAATCAATTAATAATTTACTCCTGTTTATTACCAATGTAAATGTTGTTTATTTTAGATTTATATTTAATATTCATTATTATTCTTTGATATTTCAGACCACTCACTGTTCAGCTGAATCATCAATAACCTCCAGTCTCTGCGTCAACTGACTCTTGTGTTCTTTAAAACATTAAATCTCACTAGTGACTTGTTAAATAACATTCATTCTCGTCAGTGACATGTTAACTCATGTTAAATCTCACAAGCGACCTACGAATTAACAAATCTCACTAGCGACATGTTAGTTCACACTAAATGTCAATAGCGTCTTGTTAATTAACGTTAAATCTTGCTAGCAACATGCTAGATCACGCAAATTCTCACTAGTGACATGCTAGATCATGCTAAATCTTGATAGCAACTTGTTAATTAACAATAAATCTTGCTACCAATATGCTAATTCAGCGAATTCTTGCCAGCAACATGCTTATTTATGTTAAATGTTGCTAATGACTTCGGAATTCATACTAAATCTTGCTATCAACAAGATAATTAACATTAAATCTTGCTAGCAAAATTGATCATCAATTGATTAAAGATTAAATTATGATCAAAGAACATAACGACACCTTAGTAACTGCCTAGAAACAACGCAAAGCAATAACTAACAAGTGTATATATGCTCAAGATCTAATTCTTTCCATCTATCTATCTGTAAACTTAAACAACTTTTTAAGCTTTTACAAATAAATTTAACTTTCACGATAGGCTTTCTCAAGCCAACTGAAGTTTATATCATAAACTTCCTCTATCTAGTTATTATTATTCTTCTTACCTAAAATTCTCAATGCATCTCCTCCTAGAGCTTTAAAGCTACAACCACTAAACTCTGCTCAGACTTCAGACCTGTTCTGACTTGAGTTGCTATCCCTTTTCAGACTGATCAGACTTATGATTTTTGATAAAACTGAAGATTAAAGTCATAAAATCTCCATAGACTTTCACTAATGAAGTGAAAACTGAATTTTAGATAGAGCGTCCACTCCATCTGTTGGTAACATCACAACATTACACCTGATATATAATACATTTCAATACAGTATGTGTGAACATGTCCATTCCAATGGGCATGCATTTTATTTTTTTAAATCCTGAAAAAAACTTGCAGGTCTACAATCGATTTTTTACTTTAATTAGTAAGTTAAATCTCTCTGTTTTACATTCATAATATCACAAAATTACACCCCTGTCAGTGAGAGCACTGAAGTTTGAACGAATCAGAGCGCTGCAATTCAAAGCCTCAAAGCTTTTCAAAGACGCCATTACTGCTGGAGAGAGAGATCATAATCTCCTAAAATAGATTTATGTGAGAGAGTTTATGATCAAACGGAAATTGTTTCCGATTATCAAGTAACCGCTGCAGCGTGTTTCCTTGAAGATTTATGCACTTATATGGCCAAATTGTGACTCTCATTCGTCTTTACTCGGCAAAGGAGTACATTACTATGGGGAAGGTAGGTGAAGTTTAAACGCGCGTCCTCCTGGACTCGCGCCAAAGCATAACCGTCTAAGCACCTACGTTTATTTATAGCGCTCATTTATGTACTTTATTGCCGAATTCTGACTCTCGCTCGTGAGTCAATATACATTGGAAAAGGCTTCCCTGAGCAGCGCGCGCGCTGACTCTCTTCAAATGCAGCGTCTAACAGTCAAAGTTATTTATAACTAATTCTTGAGTATATAGTTACATTGTGTTAATTCTTTTATCTGCTTTTAACTAAAGTCTGACTCCTGTTCTCGAGTTCAAACGCGCTTCCTGAGCAGATTCGCTGATAGATCGATGTTTTGTGAACACTTAAACAGTAAATGAAATAAGATTTTTAAAGGATGCAAAAAACATGGCAGATCGATTCAAACTGTAAACTGCTTGAGATTAAAAAAAACTGCATTACTCTGCTGCATTACATGAGCAGGAATTATTTAAAAAATACTAATATTTAAGTTATTTTGTTTCCCATGGAGGAAGGCTTTATACAAATATTACATTGCCTTGATTCCTTTATCTGCTATAATTGCCGTGTTGAACTGAAGTCTGACATGGCAGATCGAGTCAATCTGAAAACTGCTTGAGATTAGAAAAAACTGCATTACTCTCCTCATTGTACTTTAGCAGGAATTATTTTAAAAATACTAATATTTAAGTTTGTTTCCCATGAAGGAAGGATTTACATATACATCTAAAAAGTATGTATTAGAGGCTCCATATACGCGCGTCCTCCCGCATTCGCGCGTCCACGCCTAAGCGCCTACGTTTATTTATAGCGCCTAAATCTATTCACACACATACATGCATATCTATCTACATTTATATTGTAAATATAAAGGGCTCCATATACATTCAGTGTAACTGCTGTCTGTTTTGAAAGTGGTAAGACTACATAAATAATGCTTAATTACATCTTTAAAATAGAAATAAAACAAAGTATTATTCACAGTATCACAGTACCATTTATTTATATATATATATATATATATATATATATATATATATATATATATATATATATATATATATATATACACACATACACACACATCTATTTCGTATATATAAAAGGCTACATATAGTGTAACTGTGGTGTAACTGCAGTCTCTTTTGAAAGTGATTAGCCTATATTAATAATGCTTAATTACAGCTTTAAAATAGAAATAAAACAAAGTATTATTCACAGTATCATATATATATATATATATATATATATATATATATATATATACACACACACACACCTCTATACATATTATATATATATATATATATATATATATATATATATATATACACATACACATCTATTTAGTATATATAAAAGGCTACATATACATGCAGTGTAACTGCAGTCTCTTTTGAAAGTGATTAGCCTATACTAATAATGCTTAATTACAGCTTTAAAATAGAAATTAAACAAAGTATTTTTTGCATTAGTGAAAACTGACCGTTAAAAGCCAAGGATGTAATTAAACCGTAAACATTTTTATAAACTAATTACAATTTTCCAACACTTTGAGGATCAAAAAGCATAATTATAACTTATTTTTAAGTTTAAACTCTCAAAACTTTTCAAGCTAATTAACGATAAATCTTGCTAACAATATGCTAATTCAGCAAATTCTTGCCAGCAACATGCTTATTTATGTTAAATGTTGCTAATGACTTCGGAATTCATACTAAATCTTGCTAGCAACAAGATAATTAACATTAAATCTTGCTAGCAAAATTGATCATCAATTGATTAAAGATTAAATTATGATCAAAGAACATAACGACACCTTAGTAACTGCCTAGAAACAACGCAAGGCAATAACTAACAAGAGTATATATGCTCAAGATCTAATTCTTTCCATCTATCCATCTGTAAACTTTCAAAACTTTTTAAGCTTTTACAAATAAATTTAACTTTCAGGCTAGGCTTTCTCAAGCCAACTGAAGTTTATATCATAAACTTCCTCTATCTAGTTGATGAGTTGGCTTTGCCGATGTGAGGGGCGGGACTAAGCTAAACCAGCCCTGCTGATGCCAGCATCCATCATGAGGAAAATTGATTGGCCGAGGCGTTAATGTTCACGTGCAGTGGACCAACTCCGTAGAGCCGCCCATTCGGATATGCAAAGGAGGCTAGAGAAGCCGACGGTTGAACTTGACATTGAATCGAACGTCTACGAGGGACTGAGATGTATAAAAGCCTCGAAAAGAAAACAACAGATAACTAGGGGTTAACTAAATCACATCTGAGAGCTTGTCGTCTGCAATAACCAGACAAGCAATGAAGAACCACAAATGAAAAAGCGTACTGTAAACACACAGGGCGTTAGAATACACAGATATAACCTTCAGATTCACTATAGAGCTCGAAAAAATCTTTACCATCGATTACCACAGAATCTATGGCACCTCTCGCTGATGACAGCAGGGAAGAGAGGAAGTTGGCATGAGGGGAAAGCAAGCGAGTGTTTTGACCAGCAGAAATGAACTGAAAAAAGTGGGTGGTTATGGGAAACAAGGGGGAAAAAATGCAGATGGAGGTATTATTTTTCTTTTTGTATCCCATCTAATTGCAATCATAGGCAGATGTCTGCGAGTGTGACAGCATCAGCAGAATTGCTGCTGAGAGCACAGAATCTTTGTCTAAAAATAATCAGACGTTCTGGGCTCGGCTGTTTGTTATAATGGTAATCGATGCTGCAGGCTTTGAATTCCATCAATTTATAGATCCACTCTGTTCTGCCTGGTGATTGCGCTGCCTCTAAACCCCTGCTGCACACACACACACACACACACACGCACTCATAAAAAAAACACACAAAAGGTTCATGCAGACGGGGACCATTACCTATGCATGTAGACATGCAACCCTGCATGCACATTATACAACCAAATTATGTCTAAAGAGCAATGACACACAATTACAAACATCAGGGTAGAAGTTCATGCATGCATCCAACATCCACTCACAGAAACAAAACGACTCAAACACACACACACATTAGCCATGCATGCAGATATGCAACCTTGCATGCAGATTATACAACAAACAATCAAAAATGTACGAGTGCATGCAGATATGCAACCATAGGCATCATGCTAATAAATGCTATCAACAGGATCATTATCTATACATGCATAGAAACATTTGTATGCATGCAGATACCAAAAATGCTACAGAATCATCATCTATAATGATGATGCGGAACCTACATGCATACTACGTAAATCAGCAACAGTGACTCTGCATGCACATATGCAACCCAGCATGCATATCGTCCAAAAATAAGAACCGCAGTGGAATGCAAACAAATGCATGTAATGCATCAAATATCTACAGAACACAGACGCAGAGAGAAACGCACAGAAGGTCCATCATGCACACACACGCACATTCACAACGGCCACAGTGAGGGACAGCAGAAGGGCTAGTCTACGATTTAGATAAGTGCAGTTTCTTTTCATACGTTTTCTTATCTCCTCCGTTTGTGTGTAAGGCAGAAGATTTGTCCTTAGCTGTTTCAGATTAGTGCCGCTTCTCAGACGCCACATTCGAGAGGAGAGATCGATCAATGAATCAAATCAACACAATCAATACGGCCCATCGCTGGAGTCTAGTCTGGCCCCCGCATTAATACTGGCACCAACCCCACCCCCTCAAACCCCACGACACGCACAAAAACAACAGCACTTCTCTCGGCTGTTTTTTTGCTTTGGGAGAGATCCAGGATAGGGCCGTTTCTGGCGGGTGTCCGTGGCAGAGATGGAAGATGAGCCGTTATCTGCCCTGACTTGGACAGGAAAGAGGAAAGTGGCCTGCTGGACGTGCTCAGAGCTGCCATGCACTTCAGCTCTCCTGGTATCATTTGTTTACCCGTAGGAGAGCTAAATCACAAATGAGATCTCACTGCTTCTTCTAGAAAGCTTTGAAATAAAATAGAGAACAGTAACCTCGCATGTGTCTACAATAGTGGTTTGGAAGTCTTCAGCAGTGACTCAAACTGTGCTCAATGTGATCTCAAACTATTATTTTCAAATGATCTCTACACTCTTCCATGAGGTTATAGATGCAGATTCAATTTTAAAGAACCTTTATGCCAAAAGGAAAAGTATACTTCAATTTGTTCAATTCAAGTATGTTAACGAGCTGTTTAATTCATAACATGCAATCAAAATAAGAAATGAATTAAAACTAAATTAATTAAAACTAAATCCATAAAACTATCCAAAGGTTCTATATATGTATATATATATGTGTGTGAGTGAGTGTGTGTGTATGTGAGTGAGTATGTGTGTGTGTGAGAGTGTGTGTGAGTGTGTGTGTGTGTGAGTGAGTGAGCATGTGTGTGTGTGAGAGTGTGTGTGTGTGTGTGTGTGTGAGTGAGTATGTGTGTGTGTGAGAGTGTGTGTGTGTGTGAGTGAGTGAGTGTGAGTGTGTGTGAGTGTGTGTGTGTGTGTAAGTGTGTTTGAGTCTGTGTGAGCGTGTGTGTGTGTGTGTGTGTGTGTGTGAGTGAGTGTGTGTGTGAGAGTGAGTGTGTGTGTTTGAGTCTGTGTGAGTGTGTGTGTGTGTGTGTGTGTGTGTGTGTGTGTGTGTGTGAGAGTGAGTATGAGTGAGTGAGTGACAGTGTGTGTGTGTGTGTGTGTGAGTGTGTGTTTGAGTCTGTGTGAGTGTGTGTATGTGTGTGTGTGTGTGTGTGAGAGAGAGAGAGAGAGAGAGAGTGTGTGTGTGTGTGTGAGAGAGAGAGAGTGTGAGTGTGAGTTTGAGTCTGTTTGAATGTGTGTGTGTGTGTGTGTGTGTGTGTGTGTGTGTGTGTGTGTGTGTGTGTGTGTGTGTGTGTGTGTGTGTGTGTGTGTGTGTGTGTGTGTTTGAGTCTGTTTGAATGTGCGTGTGTGAGAGAGTGTGAGTGTGTGTGTGTGTGTGTGTGTGTGTGGTGTGTGTGTGTGTGTGTGTGTGTGTAAGTGTGTGTTTTAGTCTGTTTGTGTGTGTGTGTGTGTGTGTGTGTGTGTGGCACCTGACAGAACCCTTTAAATTTCCAGGAACCCGTTTCCACATTCATAAATAGAGATAAATTCTCTCACTCTCTATTTTGTTACACCAAAGAAAAAAGAATAGAAAAATCTGACAATTAGTTGAAACATAACCAAAATTTCCTTCAAGTCTCAAGCTATCAAAGATCAGCCACTGTGCAATGAAATGTATTGATCATGCAGTGCAAGAGTCGCCCATAACACAAAGTCTAGCAAATCGTTTGTAATCAATGGAATCTGACAATTAAACGAATTAATCACGCTGTAAAATGTGATATTCCTCTCTAATCAGGATCTAGTGCACAGCACACAAAACTGAACATCACAGAAAAAAGACTGCGTTGCGTTGTGTGAATTTAGTGGTCAACGTCTCACAGAATATCACATCTTGACACCTTTCCAAACCTGGGAAATGATTCTGAATAATTAATCCCAAACCGTCAGCCGGCTCTCCAGACAAACACGCAGCTCTTAAGACAAGCGTGAGCGCTACAATGATCGGGAAGGTGTGACTCGCGTCGTCAGGAATTAGTTGTCACGCTGCACTTCATTTAGGAGTTTTAGCACCTAGCACGCCGCAATCCGTCAACACCTTGTCTAAACCACACGTTTAGCTCAGAACTGCTTCATCTGTTGGGCAAAACACAGTTCGGAGGAGACGGCACACCGAGTTTCTGCTTTCCGTTTGAAAAGAAGTCACACAGGCAGTGCTGTCGCTCTGGAATAAAAACCTCAACTATCTATCAAAGGTATTTAAACCAAAGTTGCTCCTCAGCAAGGGACTGAGAGTATTGACTCACAGGTTATTAAAGGATTGAAAATTACTGCCCATAGTAAGAGCTACATTTAAGCTAATTATTTATACAGGTAGTGTAATTTCAGTACAAATAAAACTGTAAAACAGATTTACTTCAAAAGTTGCATTAACTTTAAATTACGATACATTTCCACACAGATGAATACACAATCTGAACTTACGCTCCAAAGTGTGTTTTTATAGAAGGACCGTTAATGGTTCCTCAAAATAAAACACAGCGAACAGTTCTTAAATAATGTCTAGTAACTATTGTAACCCCCAATCCCAGTAGGAATGAACGAAGACGTTACGTCAGAACTGAAATGACAAAGTGGGATCTCACCTTAGAGACCAATCATTTTCGAGCGTAACTAAACAAACCAATGTATATTGGAGTGCGAGATTAGAATCGTGTGCTCCATCCTGCAAAGCAAGTACAGTAATGCCTTGAGATACGAGCATAATCCATTCCAGGACAGCGCGTTTGTAACTCGAATTGCTCTGTTTTCCCATAAAAATTATTCTGTTCTGGCCCTCTAAAGAACTCCCTTATTAGTGCTAATAACAATGGAAAAACATGTTTTGAATTGCTATAGAGACATACACAAAATGATAGTATAAAGGATTCCTGTGATATAAAATAAAATGTGGTTTTAATTATGAGTTCTTCCCTTCGAGACAGACGATACAGTAGCGGATAACGGCGGCATGTGCGGAGGAGGAGGAGGAGGGATAACGTAGATAATGCAAACACAATAGGGAAGTGTAGTGTTTCTTCAGTGTTGTGTGTTGATAGCCTCAGAAGCTCATATTTATTATTATTGAACACTCATAACTCGTGCTGCTCCCAGCTTAATACTGGTGAATCACTCGTTGCCCCCGGTAACCCCCACTGTAAAACCAAGCTGCCTCTAGTGGAGATCATATGCAATTACACATAAATGAGGAGCTTGAGCTGCTGCGAGTGCTGAACACCTCTAGCGTCTGTAAGCTGCTCGTATCTCAAATATTTACTCGTATCTCAAAGCAAAAAGTAGTTTGAAGGTTTGCTCTTATCTTGGAATACTCGTATGTCGGGACGCTCGTATCTCAAGGTATTACTGTATATAAGGAAGAGCACATGCGATCGCAAATTCATGGTTTCGCTGACGTGGCGCTTGCAACAACAAAGTCATGGGTTCAATTCCCAGGGAATGCAAGAACTGATTAGAATGTCAATGTGTTTCTTGAATGCAATGCAAGTCGCTTTGGATAAAAGCGTCTGACAAATGCAGAAATGTAACAATGTAAATGAAATGCCACTGGTGGCGAGTACACAGGAGGACACTGGTTCTACACAAAGGTTATAGAACCTCACAAATGTGTTAGGTGTTGCCCAGTGGGACGCGATGGGATGTTTTTACAGGCCCTGAATTGGAGACGTGGACTACCTCACTGGGCGGCAGCACTTTGTGGACATACTGTATCCCTACAGCAGATCCACTGGGTGGAACACCAAATCCAGAAACACACGGGTGGAATGACATCTTTAAAAAGACGCAGCATCACACCCGTGTTCGCTCTTTTTAGGAAATGCTCTCTTATGTGTTGAAGCGCACAGGGGAAGGTCGCAGCACAGCTGAACAGGACTGAGCCTGCAGTTGTGTGTGTTAGGAAACGTTTTTACTGCAGCAGGAAGTGGCAACCACTGCTGAAGAACCGTCACTCGTAACAACTGAAGAGGTTCCCCACGACTAGAAGTTCAGAAGAAGAAACCGCTCGGCTCCAAAGTGAAAAGTCGAATGTGCGATCGCACGCGCACTTCCTTATTTACCCACTTTTTCCTTATTTCTCACACTCGCATTGGCTCATTTAGTTGCACTCAAATATTAATGGATCCCAATTCGTTAGTTGAGTTTTGACGTAACGTCGAGCGTGACTGACTGATAGAGAACCATTTTTTCTTAACAGAACATTTTAAGAATCTTTTTCACTACATAAAACCTTTTGTGTAATGGAAAGTTTCCATGAATGTTAAAGATTCTTCATAGAACCGTAGATGGTAATAAATACATTTTATTTTAAGAGAGTAGGTGAATTGCTCTGAAAACAAAATTCGGATTAATTTTGACAGTTACATCAATTTAATTTGTCTTATTCTGTGAATTTCACCTGGATATAATGCGATCCTGTTGATCCAAATAATTATAAATAATTATGCATAACAAACCCTAATCATAATTCTAACCCTATAAGTGCATGTAGTTAATTATTATTACTGTGTACTTAAATGAATAATTACACAGCAACCTGGACACCTTAAAACAGTAAAAAAATAATAATAATAAGTTGGCACAACGGCATGCAAAATAAAACGTAACTATTTTTGCAACAACAAAATCTCTACCATGAGAAACAAATCCTCTAAACATGCAACATAACTAAACACTAACACATCTTTCCATTTACTCGAACACAATACAGCACTTAATCTCCTGATCCAGTGTCAAGAAAACCAGAAATGCACTGTCCAGTTTTAGGTATTGCAAAGACAATGACATAAAATATAACAGATTTCTTATTTTAATCTTTCCCATTTTCTTTAAAATGCTTAAATCTCCCTGTACTCCATTGGCTTCCTCACAGTACAGTTGTCTCTGCACATTAAGGATGAAGTGTTAGTTTTCTGCTGTTAAAATATGTTCTCCAACTTCAGCTTAACTGTAGAGACGAGCGCAAGTACTTCCATCCACCCCCCAAAAAACAACCTGAAAATGTGACTCTAAAAGCACTGATGGCAGAGAGAAAAAGTGTTCAAGAAAACTGCACGATAGCAATAATTACTTGTACAATTTTGCTAGATAATGCGAAGAATACACAGTTTTAAATTGGGATAGGAGAATGTATTTTACAAGTGAAAACACCGATAAAAGAATGACGTCATTAACAAATATCAAAGCGTTTAGCTAAGCAAACAGCCTGACCTGTGATGAGACTAGTCTAATATTTTATGCTTTATACGCTTTTTTTTTTTAATCAAACAGGTATTCGTCCTTTCTATTCAGCACTTTCTTTGTCCTTTTCTCACTCAAACTAGTTGGTTCTTTAACATTCATTATTAAAAATTGCTTCCAATTAGTGCAGCAAACCGCTCATGGCAAACATACGTCTAAATGAACGTCCAAATTATTTATCATCATCATCATAATGGCTCATTGTTCTTTTCACACTCTAGTCTGTGGTTACAATCAGACCCGCCATTATCTCAAACAACCGCCGACTTTATGCTTGTGAATTTAGTGACACGAAATAAAAAAATAAATAAAACAACTGGCCTGGATGAACTCCTGCAGCTCTCGCAGAGTAAGTGATGGTTTATGGTATTTATTTATTCACACCGTGGTTTATTAAGAAACAGTCAAGAACGCAAAGACTATTGAAAAATCTACTGTGCGGATTTAAAAAAAGAAAAAGGAGGGGAGGAAGTGTCTTGGTAAAATTTATTGTGGAGTAAATATAAGTGTGTTAAAAAGAGCGATATAAATGGGGGCCAGTGACTTGACAATCCATAACAAACGGCACCAAATCAGTCGAGCAGGAGTTTACCTCGGCAAAGTCTCGACGACACACACACACACACACAAAAGAGAAACACTGGCCCACTTTCCAGAAGAAATCGACGGAGGTGGGGGTGAAAAATGGCAAGCAGCGGATAACACGGATAACCTGCCATTGTTTATTCTCTCTTAAGAAATGTCAATCTGTTTGTTTCTCAGGTGTGCTCCTTTTTCCTGTTGTTTGTGCTGTTTCTCTTCCTCCCGCGCCCCTCCCGCCGCTCCCCTGTTGATTGCAAGGGGAGATCAAAGCCAAGCTGCTGGAGGAACGTGAATATTTCAGGTGAGCGGAGCGGCTGCGCTTCACGCCACCTGTGTGACACCGAACCAGGTCCAACCCCTTGCAATTACCTGATCTCCGGAGGGCCCCTGAGAGCCCGGCGACACCAGCCAGAGCCACCTGTCAGAGCGAAAAACTCTTTTATTCCTACCCAATGCACGCACATGTGCGACAGAAACAGATATTCCTCATCAGAGACAGAAATAAATGTATCTAGAGCGCCGAGATTGGGAATATGGCCCACGTCAGCGAGGTACAGTTAAAACCAGGATGAAAAGGGAACTTGCGAGGTTGCAGAACTTTGGGAACGGCAGAAGAACACGAGAATCTCTTGAGGAACGCGTTCAAACTCAAAGTAGTTTAAAAAGGCCATGGCCCTAGCAAAAATCTGAAGCGCTTTTAATATTGTTCTGTATGCATTTTCTAAATATTAAGCAACACAAAAGCTCTGTGCCGAAACCTAATGTGCTGCCGATCTAGAGAGAATTTAAGGCATCAAAGGTTCAATCCGGATGCTAAAAATGATTATGATTAGAATGATTTTTGATTTTTATCAAGGTATCTTCTAATCTAATATACCTTACCTTAAGGCTTTACTGTAGCTCAACCACTAGAGCATTGGTGCTTGCAACGCCAAGGTCATGGGTTCGATTCCCAGGGAAAGCAAGTGCTGATTCAATGTGTTTCTTGAATGCAACGTATAGATAAAAGCATCTGCCAAATGCATAAATGTAAATGTAAGGTCATCTCCATATATTATTCTCAAAGCGATCCAAAAATGCATTGAGAATCACAATACATTCTGAAATTGTGGGATCGATTTAGAAAAATGACTATAAATACATGTTACATACCATAAATATGAATAAATATGAGGGTATGCATTGACGTCCCTTTAAGCCGGTTCACACTGTACGATTTTGGCCATCTGAGACAAATGTTGAGAATCCTACAAGATTCCTCTGATCCTAGACTAAAATCTGAAGTCTTTCATTGCTAGTTTGATATGTTTTCTGACAGTCGATTAATGATAAATTTGACCTGCAGAACCTGACAACGTAATTAGAGAGGCGACAATAAATCCACACACATTTTTCCAATTTTCTTTTCAAGAGAAGCCATGATCAAAATCAACTCTAGAGATCGCTTTTGTTTGCTATCCATCATTTCAATCCGACTGAACGAGTCACGGACTGATGGACGGGTCTACTTGCGTACGTTTTTATGGGTCTTGACTTCCGTACAGCTTGACATTAATGACAAATGAGATCCCATAGTGTTGCATAGCTTAAAGCGGGGATCATGTTCCTACAATCTGACAATCAACAGTCATAAAGAACTATAGTGGAGTTTGGTTATGTCGACGGCCTCGGGGGTTGCAAAAAAGCATCGAGATAACCGTTTAGCGAGATAACCCATTTCTTAAATCCTTTAAGAAAAGCGTGTCGGATGTGATGAGAAGAGCCCGCCCTCATGGCAGCACAGCCAATCACGTCTTCTTGCATGATTGACAGGTCAGACGTCAGAGTGACAGTACAAGCGCCAGAGACAACAACCCTCGCAAGAAAGAAAAATGAACATTTACTGATATACATGATGTGAGTTATTAAACGAGAATGTAGATGCTCGAGTTTTTGGTGTCTTTTTACACAAATGTTACGATGAATGAAGCGATCGGCATTCATCAAAAAAAATGTACATACATTGTACTGTGTGTATGTTTGCTAACAACAAAAGACACATGTAAAACCCCCACAATAAAAACCACCTTCGATTCTTGATACAAACCTTTAATTATATTCTCCAACAATGCAAACACAAAGATTGCTCACAAAATCACAAAAAACTTGCGGGATGCTCCAGCGTGTTATCCCTCACACGAGATCAACGACAGGGAGTGAACCGTGAGCGGACTGCGATCCACGTGCAACGCAAACTCAGCGCATGCGCAGTGAACTAAGTACGCAAATTAGTCACGAAATAACCATGCGAAGTGGCGACTTTGTCCCTCTTTTGTGCTCGAGATATTGGTTTTCGGCGACATTAATGAATCGAAAATACTAAGACAAATAGGGAGTTTGGTGGTTCTACTTCAAAAACGTCGACAATAATATTGGCGAGTTAACCGTGACTCGAGATAAGTGAACTCCACTGTATTATAATTATTAGTGTGCGGCCAGCTTTAAACGGACTGAGTGCCAAAACATGACTGTCAAATGGCAAGCTAATGTCAAACATGCTAATGTCAGACTCTGTTGGGATCAACGCTATTTGTACAGCGTGTATGAGGTTGCATATCAGTTAGGATGCTCCCTTAAAGGCAGCTGCCTGTGTAGGAAGTAGACAGCAAGGGAGTTCACTAGGCTTTGTGGCAGAGCTAAAATATTGTTCAAGCAAAGAGCTGCCAAATGTCCTGGCCTGGATCTAACGCAGGATAAGCTTGTGTGTGTGTGTGTGTGTGTGTGTGTGTGTGTGTGTAAAAGCATTTCAATGCTTGAGCAGTCATCTCTTTTCCCACAGCCAATAAAAACTCCTCCTCAGAGTCCACACCAATCTGAGCTGCACTATTCAACAGCCGCCCATGGCAGGAGCTCAGGGAGTTTGGAAAGGGAGAGATTGTGTGTGTGTGTGTGTGTGTGTGTGATGAGCAAAAGGTAGGGAGGACGACGGCAGACCGTTTCCAGCCGCGTCTCTCTGAACGGCAGTAAAGCCCTTGCAGCAAATTCAGTACATTCCTCTGTGTCAGAGCGGCCGACACACATTAACCGTTTACATGGGAGGAAACACAATCTATTTGATGCTACACTGCCCACATGTCTAAAGCCTTCCCTTCAAACGCCAGCGCTTCACACGTTTTGACTCTCATCTCATATTCTGAGCAGGTACGCCGGGAAACACACTCCACTCGGAAATCACTGTTTAAAGTCAAAGCTGAGAGTAAACATGGTACATTTGTTTAGATTTACTATGGGACGTCCATTTCTGTACGTTCCTGTAATTTATGCATGCAAATATCAAGCTGTGTGTGGATGTACGTGTTATACGCACACACACACTGCTCTGTTGATGGCTGATGTTGCAGAAGAAAATATATATGTATATTTATTTTTCTCTGTCTATTTTTTCCTCATAGATGTAGAAGCGGAGATGAATGTGACAGCTGTGGATCGTCGAGGCGTCTGATCAGTGAGCTCTAGGTAAATGTCACTTCACTCATTACCACACAAACACAACATGGCCAACTGCTTCATGATAGATGAGTGACCCAACAAGAGATAGAAGACAATCCCACTCCATCACTACATGCCGTCAATCCAACAAACGTCAACGTATCGAGCGGAAATCTCAAGCCCTTTTGATCGGCCAATTACTGAAGCGCCTGCATTGAATATCCTGTAGCGTCTTAAAACAACTGAAAACTGAAGACGACAAAAGCTACTCATGTTGACAATGGCATACTGTGTGTGCTATTCTTGCAATAAACAGCATGCATATTCTGCACAGATGACCTTCATGTGCATGTGCACAATATAACAGATTGCACAGAACCGTTGACTCGATCTTTGCATTTTCAATGTTTCAAATCAACTGCATTGTACATTAATTTCTTAAATCATTATGCAATTAAAATATGATTTCTTACAAAAAATGCTGTCCAATTATCCACTCTCAAAGTGATTATTTTGCACTTGTAATCCACTTGCTGAATTAAACACGCAACTCAATGTGATCATTTATAACATAATATTAAGATTATTAAGATTCTGCACACTGCTGTCCTAAATAAATCTGACAGTAAGTCAGTGTCTAGTATCATTGATTAAAAGTTTTATTAATATTTGAAATAAAATTTGAAGTTTAACATTTTAGTAATTTTGTCTTTTTTTCTATTTTAATAGGTCTATTTAGTTGTCTTTTTTAATTTATGTAGTTAACTATAATAGGACTGCTGGCAACACACTAATATATATTATATATATATATATATATATATATATATATATATATATATATATATATATATATATATATATATATATATACACACACACACACACACACATATATATAATTTTTATATTAGTTTTCTTATATTATATATTTAGTATTTATATATAATATACAGTAATACCTTGAGATACAATGTTCCAACATCCGTATTCCGAAATATGAGCATATGATGATATGAGCGTATGTAATTTACACACGAGCAAACATCAGTTTTGCGCTTGTTTCTTTTTGCCATGGATTTGCCACCATAGTTGACTTCTGTCCACATCCCCCGCGAGTCTTCCGTATTGTGTTTGCGTCATTTACTTAACCTACGTAATCTATGTTATCCCTCCCTCCTCCTCCTCACATGCCTTTTTAATTCACATTTTATTTTATATCACAGGAATCCTTATATGCTATTTTTTATATTCTTACATACTTATATTTTTCAGTTATTTCTTATGGGAAAAAATGATTTGAGATATGAGCAACTCGAGTTACGAGCTCCGTCCTTGAACGGATTATGCTCGTATCTCAAGGCACTACTGTATATTTATTGCAGTATGTATGTATAAACAACAGCCAATTGATTCTACTTTTTCTACAAAGTACACTTCTGAAAGATGGCAACAATGTAACATGCAACATTTAGTAGTATACCACTTCACACAAGCATTTTGGCATTAACTGCTGTCCTACATACAATTATTTTAAAAAATATCATCTAGCAAAACAAAATATATACTGTACTGTGGTTTACTAGTAAACAACAGACAAGTTAATTCAGCTCTTTTTGGTGCAAATGCTCCTTTGAAAAACAAAAAATGTAGCGTGTTATTAAACATACAACACCATGTGGTCAAGTAACAATAATAAAGCATGCTACTTTCCACAAGCATTTTGCATAATGTTGCCATACATACTATGTGATTTAAAGAGCTGGAAGTATACAATATACACCGCTAGTGTACTAGTTAACAACATCCAAATGAATGCTGCTCCTTTCGTTCAAAGTACACAACATTTTGGTTTCTCATTGCATGCTACAATTCCAAACACAGCCAAAATAATACCATTCTTTCCATTTCAAATACACTTCAGCCAGATCAGACCACACTGGACACCTCATATCATCATCAACGTCCAGCTAATTTAGCACGCATGTGACCTTTAACATGAGACTGATGGCTTCTGATTGTCCCTGTCTGCTGACATTACACTACAATTATTAACTAATTCAAAGTTTATTACATTCAGGGTATTAATAATGATTTCTGTTCATACTACAAACAGCGGGAGGCTGCGTTCCAGTGGTTCTCTCTGTAGAGACTCGTATTTAACCATGTGTTTCACTCTGTGAATTCAAAGGTGCATCATGACATGAGCGGCTGCGGTCCAGCAGTTCCCATCTGTACCGGGCCGTCTCAGAGGAAAGCCGCCAAACACACCGCACGCGTCACCACGACAGAGGAGCCGCCTACGCTCGGGCCAGCCATGCGTTTCCCTCCTGGGCTTACGGGAATATTCTGGATGGTGAAGCAGAGAGGAGGCAGAAACAAGTGGCAGGCTTCCCTTGTGTTTGAGGGAGGGCGTTGTTCGTTTACCTTAGTGCACATGTGGAGAAGAATCCCAGAGAGGAGATCCGTGAAGTGTGAACGCACCCTCTCGTCGCCAATCCTCCAGACAGCAGGGTCTATCATTAGAGCACTTACACACACAGATGGAGGTTCTGGGCCGAACGGGCATCGCGGGAACTGGGCGGCGTACCGAATACTCAAAATATATTTGCAATGTATGAAGCAGCATGGTGGATATTTTGGTGGAAATTCTTATTTTGACCATTAAATTCCTTAAAAATGTTTCCGAGAACAGTTTTCTATAAAAAAGGGGCAAAAAACATTATGATAAATAAAAAAAATAAAAAATAAAAAAAAATATATAAATTTGATATAAATTTATTTTTTAAATAAAGATGAAAAACAATTTAAAATATTGATAATGAATAATAAAGATAATGATAGATACAATAACACAAAATGAAAAAGATAATGACAAATAAGAATGATAAAGATGATAAATAAAAACAATGATAATAAATTAATGAATCATAAAAAATTATAAAGATTATGCAGAAATATATATGTATATATATAAAAAATAATATATATATATATATATATATATATATATATATATAAAAATTAATAATAATAAATTAATGAATCATAAAAAATTATAAAGATTATGCAGAAATACATATATTTCTGCATAATATATATATATATATATATATATATATATATATATATATGTATTTATTTTTTATTTTATTTTTTTATGCATGCATGGTGCTTTTTGCAAAGTATTTTTAGATTTTCTAGTCTCAAACATTCATTGCTTCCAACATACACAACCTCAATCTGCTGCAACACGAGTCGTCAGCCGCTTCTAGTATAGACACAAAGTAAGAGGGACGAACATTGCCTTCCCATAAGTCTTAGTGATCCAGGCCACCAGGATCTACATGAGGGATTTGTCCCTCTTATAATACATCAGGAGTGACAGCACCACAGCGAGCGATAGCGAGGGGACAGCTGCTAAAAAAAGAACTAAAGTTCAAACTAAATCTGGAGGCTTTTAGCTGCGTTATCTGAGCCTTTCCTCAGATACCACAAGTTAATTGATCTGAAACGTCTCGAGAGTCTCAAACGTCTCCTTCGGCCGCGAACTTTTCCCCATCATGCGAATCTATTAAGCCCCCATGTAATCAAAGACGTTCTTCAAACCGTCATTTTCCAGTGGCGTCAATCAATGCGTTACAATGCCTTTCTGGAACTTTCCAAAACGACGCTTCCACAGCTGAGAGAAACTGCAGCCGGATACTGTAAACAGGCCACAAAGAAATTATGCTATGCTGCAATCCATTATTCATTTATGATACATTTTTCATTTAGCACTGGAGAGGGGGCTATACGCAATGATGAATGCATTGCCCAGGATGCAATTTGTATGTAAAATAACAGAAGATTAAAGAATATGTTTTAAGCGTAGATGTAGTTCACCACCATTTAAAGAAGGAGGGGGGGGGGGGGGCTTCATTGGGATAAAGAGCCTGTGGCGGTGCATTCGAAAAATCACTTAGTGCTACTTGGAGAGACTAAGTAATGAAACACAATGAGGCGGCGGCGTTCCAGGACACAGCATCTCTCTGTATCTCCATCATCGCTTGAATGAGATGACGTCTGTAACCAAGAGCGGATTTCCATTGATATGTCACTTGATGGGCTGTTTTGACAGTCCATAAACCAAATAATACAGTTTCCACACACACACACCAATTTCAGTGAGTGAAAACTGTTGCCTGTGTGAGACAGAGAAGAAAAGAACAGGTAAGGGGAAAAGAAAATGAGGCTACGTCTAATCCAGATGCATCTTTTTCTCAACACTTCGCCCTTTCAGACACACGGGATGATGTTTTTGCTCAGCTCTCCCAATAGATAAATGTGAAAATGGACACTTTCCAAAATGATGCTTTTACAGCCGAGAGAAAAACTGCAGCCGGACACTATAAACAGAGCAAATTATGCAATGGAGGCATTTTTGTCCTGCAAACGACAGCTTTTTGAAGACGCCCTACCATGTCGTTTCGCATTGACTATGAAAACAGAGGTATTCGAAAAATTTATGACACTTGTGAGATATATCGTACCCATATATATCTATGTTTGTGTCGTTAATATCTTTCCTGTAGCTTAAGAGCTTTCCTGGTGCTTGCAACGGCAAGGTCATGGGTTCGATCCAAGGGAAAGCAAGAACTGATTAGAATATCAATGTGTTTCTTGAATGCAATGCAAGTCACTTTAGATAAAAGCATCTGATAAATGCAGAAATTTCGTATTTCTTTATAGTTTGTACAATCTTAATATTATGGTCCAGAAAAAACGGCCGAAATGTTAGCTGTGAGTGATTGCGCTTTATGGCGATAGAGTAAGTAGTGTGATATTTTGTGTGATATAAAGTCAGAAGAACTTTATTACGCCTGGTCTGTCTGTCATCTGCGTGCAATTTTAGCGCTTTTCTACATTCCAGTGCGGACGACAAACTCTCTATTAAGAGAGAAGACAATTAGAAAGGGAAAAAACAGGAGAAGAGAACGAGAAAGAGATGCAACTCATGCAACAGCGCCTTCATTCAAAGCGTTGCATGTTCACGTGTGTCCTGCTGAAGGTGAAGGTTGCGTAAGGTCCTCCAGATGGGATCTGGCAGGAGATCTCCGTGTATTTCCTGCGTCGGATTCTGACCCATTAGCCCAGTGTTCCTGATGGCAGAGAGCTCTGTGCCCGGGGGGAGGAGGTGGGAACGGGGAGGTGACTGAATCTATTTGGGTCAGCGGCATCGATCTCAACTCCCGCTGCTCTAGAGGTCGGGAGATTCAGTGCGGAGAGAAGAACGCTGCATCTCAGACGGGGAACTCACACTCTACTCGCCAAACATGACAAGAGGAATCAAGACAACAAGCTGTTTTCTGATTGGTTCGCTCATGATCAGGGAAGATATGCAGCATGGAACAGCCAAGCTCTTGAAATTACATGATTGTACTAAGGTATTTTTTGTTTATAAGTGCAGAGCTTTAAAAAAAAAATGCACAAGAAGAAGTAAAAAACTACTACACATATTGGACATCTACATGAAATTCAGTACCAACTCAAAACAACATAGTATTACCACGTTAATAAACCATAGTGCAACATTCAGAGGAGTAAAGAATATGAATGTGTGTGTGTGTGTGTGTAATAACACTACACTTTGCATCATATTACCTTGGCATTGAATTACAGAAAACATCACCAAAATTTGACATATTTCCCTCGTCTGACCAATGTGATCAATCTCTCAATATTCCCCTTTTGGAAAGTCATAGAAATGCTATCGTGGATTTCTCTTTTGCTATTGGTTTCAACATAATAATATATGCAGATGTTTTCCCCTTCACCACTACAGATGTTTACCCAACTATGACGTCGTCCATTTATGAGAACCCAGAAATGCGAAAAGGGTCCATGTTTTACATTTATGCATTTGGCAGACGCTTTTATCTAAGAAAAACGATAGAGAAACGTTATTTTAATGTTTTTTTTTTACATTTTTGTCACATACTGTGCTTTCATGCATTTTGTAATTGCATTGTTTGAGAGCAATATATGGAGGTGACCTTATATTTACATTTACGGTATGCATTTGGCAGATGCTTTTATCTATACGTTGCATTCAAGAAACCCATTGAATCAGTTCTTGCTTTCCCTGGGAATCGAACCCATGACCTTGGCGTTGCAAGCACCACTCTCTACTGTTTGAGCCAATGTTTTATGGCCTGTTCGACAGGAAGAGGAATTAACTGAACTGCAGTTCAAAGAAACTCAAGTCGGGTAATGCATTGTGGGAAAAACTTGCAAAGATCAATTAGTCTTACAAATAAATTTGAATTCTACTTCCTAGCATTAAAATTACAAATCCGCAATGCCAGCAAAACCTTGGCATCAAGTGAGCTAACAGGTGGATGTTTGCAGCTCTGAGGAAACTCGTTTTGCACTCATACAGAAGCGAGCGTGCGTGCAGGTGTGTGAGCCGTAATGAAGAGTGACTGTTAGACACGCCGAGGCTGAAAAGAAAGCTGTTTGTGCAGGTCAGATGAAAGTGTCGAGGAGGAGGAGAGGCCTTGGTGAAGGGCGGCCTCTCCAAACGCCTGTCAGACCCTCTCAGACCGGCCGCCACGGGCAGCAAATGGGCCTTATCCGCACGCATTGTGCGCGAGCGCATCGCCTGTCTGCGCTGAGAGGAACAGGAGAGAAGCCGAGGAGACAGACAGACGGGGAAGGGGAGGGAATTAGATCCACGGTTTGTAGCCTTCATCGCGTCTCCGACAGGCATGTTCCGGCTCAGAGACGCTGGCTAATCCTCACCTCTCACGCTCGCTGGAAAACCACGTCTCGCTTCAGTTTCAAACACACCAACACCGCAACTCTCCACAAACGCACACACACCCTCAATGGACCTCCCATAGCTCATTTAACATCAAACCTCCAGCACAACATTCCTGGGAGCGAAAAACACAAAAGCCCTTTTTTGATCAGTTAGAAGGGCTTTTTTCTTTGTGCTACAGAGCCGTATGTTTTTTTATTTTATCCAGCAAGAATGCATTAAATTGATCAAAAGTAACAGTAAAGACCCTTAAAATTGCAATAATGTTTGTCTTCCAAGTACAATTATTACACTCGGTAAAAAAATAAAATAAAAATATTCAAAAAAAATAAAAATAAAATAATAATACAGTAATACTTCGGTTTACGAGCGACTTGGTATACGAGCAAATCGGTGTACGAGCATGGAGGGTCGAATCGGTGTACGAGCATTGTATCGGTGTACGAGGAAAAATTTCCCTCACCCATGCGCAGTTTTGTGTGGAAAAAGTCCTAACGCTCAGCATCCTTGTGCGCATTTTTACATGAAATATCCTAATGATTTTTTATTTGTTTAAAAAAGTTGCATCTTGGTGATCATAAGCATAACTTATGAATTAAATATATTTTTCCTTTATTTTTTACATTTGTTACAATTTTAACTGCAATTAATAGGGTAAAACCCCAAAAAATATTTAAAATGGGCATTTATGTTCGTGTGGAACGAATTAATTGATTTTTAGTGCATTCTTATGGGGACATTTGTTTTGGTGTACGAGCATTTTGGTTTACGAGCTCGCTCTTGGAACGAATTAAACTCGTAAACCAAGGTATTACTATATATATATATATATATAAAATATTCTAAAAAATGTAATAATATATATATATATATATATATATATATATATATATATATATATACACATATATATATATACACACACACACACACACACACAGTGTATATATATATATATAAAAATAATATTTCATATTATTAATTATATTAACTATAAATATCTATTACTATCATATATATATATATATAAAATATAAATATTACTATCGCTTTTGCGGTTGCTGTCTGTTAAACTGTGGTAAAGTCATGCAGGATCATGGGTTAATTTTTTCAGATTCTGATAATATAGCAAGTTTTACAATCTTTAGTTTTAATATTAAGAGATGATATGTTACCAGTTGTGCATAGGAATTGAGAGGAAGCCAAAGTGTTTATTGTCATATGCACAGACGGAAAGCACAATGAAATTCTTACTTTGCCGTCCACAATAAGTGTTTGCTCGCTCCACGCTCAAGAGTTTGTGATGAAGCATATGGTTACTTGACTTTCTCTGACACTGAATGGAAAACACATATCCAACTCTTAACCGTTATACGAGCTCTGCATCTTTACTGTATCACTACAGTGAGAGAAGAGTGTGAAGAAGCTGCCAAGGCCAGAGAAGAGCTGCTTTCAGGAGCAGCTGGCAAAGCACAGACGCTCACGCACAAGACCTCCGACTGGCAGACACTCAACACAACTCTCTAGCCTGAGCGAGAGAGAGAGAGAAACACACACACACACACACACACACACACACACAATGGCTTTCATCTTCTCAATGAATGAAGCAGCTTGAAGCGTTTCAAAGGCAGACGCATTCACCTGCTTCTGTTCAAGTATCTCGGGCCCAGAAACAGAGAGCGAAAACACTAAACAGTCTTGACCCGCTACAGTAAACCAGAGAACCTGACAGCATCAACACAGAGGAAACATTTCTGAGGAACTGTAAACGATTCCAATGCCTGTAACATTCCAAATCAATTCATAAATAGAATTGTGATTCTAGGAAGTAGAATTAAAACTAGTTGATAATCAGGCCTGTTTGTGAGATTTGATGACAGATGGATGGATGGATGGATGGATGGATAGAGAGAGAGAGAGAGAGAGAGAGAGAGAGAGAGAGAGAGAGAGAGAGAGAGAGAAAAGATGACAGACAGATAGAGATACACAGATAGATGGATGGATAGAGACACACAGATAGATAGATAGATAGATAGATACAGTATAGATACAGTAGATCTGGATAGATGAATAGATGGATGGATAGATAGATATAGTAGATATAGATAGATAGATAGATAGATAGATAGATAGATAGATAGGATAGATACAGTAGATATAGATAGATACAGTAGATATAGATACAGTAGATGTAGATAGATAGATAGATAGATATAGTAGATATAGATAGATAGATAGATAGATAGAGTAGATATAAATACAGTAGATGTAGATAGATAGATATAGTAGATATAGATAGATAGATAGATAGATAGATAGATAGATCGATAGATCGATAGATCGATACAGTAGATATGGATAGATGAATAGATACAGTAGATATAGATACAGTAGATGATAGATGGATGGATAGATAGATACAGTAGATATAGATAGATACAGTAGATATGGATGGATAGATTCAGTAGATATAGATACAGTAGATGTAGATAGATAGATAGATAGATACAGTAGATATGGATAGATGAATAGATAGATAGATACAGTAGATATGGATGGATAGATAGATACAGTAGATATGGATGGGTAGATAGATACAGTAGATATGGATGGGTAGATAGATACAGTAGATATGGATAGATAGATACAGTAGATATGGATAGATAGATACAGTAAATGGATAAATGGATGGATGGATAGATGGATAGATACAGTAGATATAGATAGATGGATGGATGGATACAGTAGATATAGATAGATGGATAGATACAGTAGATATAGATAGATGGATGGATGGATAGATACAGTAGATAGATAGATGGATGGATGGATAGATACAGTAGATAGATAGATGGATAGATGGATGGATACAGTAGATATAGATAGATGGATGGATGGATAGATACAGTAGATAGATAGATAGATAGATGGATGGATACAGTAGATATAGATAGATGGATGGATGGATAGATACAGTAGATAGATAGATGGATGGATGGATAGATACAGTAGATAGATAGATGGATGGATGGATAGATACAGTAGATAGATAGATGGATAGATACAGTAGATAGATAGATGGATACAGTAGATATAGATGGATGGATGGATACAGTAGATATAGATGGATGGATGGATGGATACAGTAGATATAGATAGATGGATGGATGGATAGATACAGTAGATAGATAGATGGATAGATACAGTAGATAGATAGATGGATACAGTAGATATAGATGGATGGATGGATGGATACAGTAGATATAGATGGATGGATGGATAGATACAGTAGATAGATAGATGGATAGATACAGTAGATGGATGGATAGATACAGTAGATATAGATGGATGGATGGATGGATACAGTAGATAGATAGATGGATGGATGGATACAGTAGATAGATGGATAGATACAGTAGATAGATAGATGGATGGATGGATACAGTAGATATAGATAGATAGATAGATACAGTAGATAGATAGATGGATGGATGGATAGATACAGTAGATAGATAGATGGATAGATACAGTAGATAGATAGATGGATACAGTAGAGATAGATACAGTAGATGGATGGATGGATAGATGGATAGATACAGTAGATATAGATAGATAGATAAGCATCTATCAAAAGATGTAATAGCATTACAAAAGATGAATAATTTCAGAGAAACTGTAAACGATGCGACCGCCAAATGGCAATTAACTCGCCAATAAGTTTTCCCTCCATCACGGAACAATAAAACGCTCCTCGCGGTTCTTCACGGACCAAACGCACAGCAGGGAAACTACAGGTGATAAAGAGCGAATCAAAGTATTCCAGTAAAAGCGACAACGCAATGGCGTAGAGCGAGCCAAGCGAGATTTATCCCTTCACGGCCTTTTGACACTAAATTAAACTGTTGAGTCCATTCCCTGTGCCAGCTAGTTATCTTTCTGGGCTAATTTAACACTATAATTTACGTTCCGTATAAAATACGTCCCGATATGGCGCTGTCGAGGCAGTACATCATCCTCGCCAAGCTCTGGTTTCGGCGAAAAGGACGGAATTAGATCATATTCATGATGCAATTAAACACTTCAGTGGGAATCAATGTAAAACTGATGAGCCCTGAAAACAATGCATATGGCAGGGAACATTAGAACGCATTACCTTCCGCTGGAAACCCTCGGCAGATGCAATTTAAACCCCTCCAACACTCTCGGCTGCAGTCGCCGCAGCCTCATAACGCGCAGACATAATAAATGAATTTTTCACAAAATTATTCAACTACTAAATTGCCCATGGTAACTGAATATCAGATGAAAGTGATGTGAATTATTAAGAAGAGATACTGTTTGTTTTTACCCAGAGTATAATAATCACAAATGAGGGGAGAGAGAGAGTGTGAGTGAGTGAGAAAGATACAGAGAGAGAGAGTGAGTGTGTAAGTGAGTGAGTGAGTGAGTGAGTGAGTGAGTGTGTGAGTGAGTGAGTGAGTGAGTGAGACAGAGAGAGAGTAAATGTGTGTGAGTGAATGAGTGAGTGTGTGTGAGTGAGTCAGTGAGAGAGAGAGAGAGCGTGTGAGTAAGTGAGTGAGTGAGTGAGAGAGAGAGAGAGAGAGAGTGTGAGTGAGTGAGTGACAGAGAGAGAGTGCGTGTGTGTGTGTGTGTGAGTGAGCGTGACAGAGAGAGAGTGTGTGTGTGTGTGTGTAAGTGAGTGCGTGTGAGTGAGTGGCAGAGAGAGAGTAAATTTGTGTAAGTGAGTGAGTGTGTGTGAGTGAGTGACAGAGAGAGAGAGTGTGTGTGTGTGTGTGTGTGTGTAAGTGAGTGAGTGTGTGAGAGAGAGAGAGTGCGTGTGTGTGTGTGTGAGTGAGCGTGACAGAGAGAGAGTGCGTGTGTGTGTGTGTGTAAGTGAGTGCGTGTGAGTGAGTGGCAGAGAGAGAGTAAATTTGTGTAAGTGAGTGAGTGTGTGTGAGTGAGTGACAGAGAGAGAGAGAGAGTGTGTGTGTGTGTGTGTGTGTGTGTGTGAGAGAGTGAGTGAGTGAGCATGACAGAGAGAGAGAGTGTGTGTGTGTGTGTGTGTGTGTGTGTGTAAGTGAGTGAGTGAGTGTCAGAGAGAGTGTGTGTGTGTGTGTGTGTGTGTGTGTGTGTGTGTGTGTGTGTGTGTGTGTGTGTGTGTGTGAGTGAGTGAGTGAGAGAGAGTGTGAGTGAGTGAGTGTGTGTGAGTGAGTGAGTCAGTCAGTGAGAGAGAGCGTGTAAGTGAGTGTGTGTGTGTGTGAGTTTGAGTGACAGAGTGTGTGTGTAAGTGAAAGAAATACAGAGAGAGAGAGAGTGTAAGTGAGTGTGTGAGTGAGTGAGCGTGACAGAGAGAGTGTGTGTGTAAGTGAGAGTGAAAGAGAGTGAGTGAGTGAGTGAGCGAGCGAGTGTGAGAGAAAGAGCGCGAGTGAATGAGTGAGGGAGTGAGAGAGAGAGTATGAGTGATCGAGTGAGAAACAGAGTGAGTGAGTGAGTGTGAGAGAGCGAGAGAGAGCGAGTGTATGAGTGAGCGAGTGAGTGAGAAATAGAGTGAGTGAGTGAGTGTGAGAGAGCGAGAGAGAGTGAGCGAGTGACTGAGAGCGAGAGAGAGTGAGCGAGTGACTGAGAGAGTGAGCGAGTGAGCGAAAGAGAGAGAGAGAGAGAGAGAGAGAGAGAGAGAGAGAGAGAGGTGTACAGGTAGAGTTCTTCATAATAAACCCTGCCGGTTATGTGCAGCCGTAAAAGAGGTTGGTGTGTGACTGTGGGCACCTGCTGTGATGATGGCATTGACCATTTCCCAGTGGCTGAAGTGCAGGATTGTGGGCGTCTTGTTGAACTACAGCAAATTATCAAGCGCTTTTGAACAACTTTTGAGAGCCGATGCTAAAATGCAACTGCAATATCTCATGCAACATGAACCAAAAGTTCAGCTGGCAACACCTTCTTATCAGATGATAATATGATGCCACTGACAACACAGATAAGCAGAGTGGAGATCATTACACCTGAAGTCGGTATGAAATTTCATTGCTTTAATGCATGTTTTATTTTTTTAATTGCTCAATCATTTAGTCTGCATAAACCCTTCATTAATCTGTGCCACGCCCACATCTCAACATCCAATCAGCATCCGGTGCTTAGAAACAAGAGTTTTTCCTTTCTCAATAATCCATTGAGACCCGATCACACAAAGATTAATAACTATAACAAGAACAATATACTCAAAAAAACATATTAGGCCTAAATTTAAGCTTTATGCATTTCATGCATATAAAATTCCTATACTTTTATTATTTACATTAATGCATTTATCAGACGCTTTCATCCAAAGCGAATTGCATTGCATTCAAGAAACACATTGACATTCTAATGAGTTCTTGCTTTCCCTGGGAATCGAACCCATGACCTTGGCGTTGCAAGCGCTGGTCTCTACTGATTGAGCTGCGGTATTATTGTTTTCACAAACTAATAAACTTAATCTGAAGCATATTTGTCAGTCAAACATAAAGCAAACCAGTTAAATTTCTGCACTCCAAAAATTGCATCGTTTAACAACTATTAGCATCCATTTGATTTTATTTAAAATAATCATATTTTCAAAATGCACTCATTTAAATTGATTAGAATTAGCATATATCTGCTCATAATGAAATCAATTGAATTTATTCAGTTAAAAAGTATAAACAACATAGTTAAAACTGAGGAACAAGTCATACAAATTAGATTTGTGTGTGTGTGTGTGTGTGTGTGTGTGTGTGTGTGTGTGTGTGTGTGTGTGTGTGTGTGTGTGTGTGTGTGTGTGTGTCACACTCGGTTACTGTGTATATTTAGTTTATCACTACTATTTCAGATATCTAACATTTCTAATCGACGGCATTTATGCATGACATCACATTAGTTCACGCTAAATCCAAATGGATGAAATTATTATACGCAATTTATTTTATTTAATTCAATAATTCTTATATTTAGGCTTAAATATATTTTGAGTATATCGTTCAACCATCTGACGCTTTAAATGCTCAAACTCTTTAAACGCAGACTTTGATTGGCTATTTTTAATCAGATTTAAAATATTGTTCTGAAATTGATTGTAGTGATATTGTTTCTCTGTGATATTATCATTATGGTTGCGGTGTGGACTTTCCATACCGTAACAGAACTAGAATGATTATTAAAAGTTATATTTATCTTTATAGTTTTTATAGTTTTATATTTATATTTATCATTATGGACACCGACCACATATCATGGTATTTACAAGGAATACCGCGATAATGCCAAGGTACATTTCCAAAAAAAAAACCATATGATTTATCAATCAGGACCATTTATTCCAATACATTTATCATCAGAGGTTTTTGGATAATTTGGGAGCTACTTTTTCTTTCCATCACATATTGAACATAAATGAAATAGCCTAAATTGTGCAAGAAAATATTGTCATTCTCAAGAGACACATGCACATATTAGTCTTTGAACGAGCGACCCCAGACTCAGACAGAGACGGCATTTTTGGAGCAATTAAGCATAATTTCTGACAATGCGAGTTTCTCCCTCTTGAAATGGTAATTACACTTAATAATGCTTTAATCCGTCCGTCACAGACGAGGTGAAAAGGAGGGGTCACGCTAAAGTGCTCCGGGGTCACGCGTGTCAGGACAAAAGCTAGAGGTCGCACAACACCACGACAACCGGATGGATCACACGCGCTGGGCTTTCATGTTTTATGGGGACTTTCCATTGACATGATGATTTTTATACTGTACAAACTGTATATTTTACCCTCTTACATGAACCCGACCCATCACAGAAAACATTCTGCTGTTTTACATGCTCAAAATACATAATTAAGTCTGATTTACAAGCAGTTTTTCTCATGGGGACCAGAAATGTCCCCACAAGGATAAGGATTTCAGATGTTCCATCTTTGTAGACTTTTTGTACCCATAATATAGGGTTTACCAGTCCACATAGACACACACACACACTCACTACAGCTGGGAAGCAGCTCAGGACACACAGACCATCAACAAACTCTCTCTCTATTCTGTCATGAGTCTCAAAATACACTGGAGAAGAGGAAAGAGACTTTAATGTAAACGTTTTAAATTAAACGGGGCTGTGATCAACTAAAGTCTAATGGCATTTTATATGAAACAGACAAACCTGTCACTATGTTCCTCAACAACTTCCTGTTTCAACAGGAAATGTGTAAAACCCAGGGGTGGCGGTTTAGCCCCTGCTGGTAGATACTGTTACAACATCAACTGGCTTCAAAAAGCATCTTTCTCTATTCATGATATTTAAAAATTTCTAAATATTCTGATGGTCAAATGTGTTGCAGGTAATATAAACCGAAGCATAAAAACTCCCAAATAAATAAATCTTATGAGCCGGTTCTTTTAATTAATCATTCAATCAATCAATCAAAAAGAATGTTTGAATCAATTGGTTGCTGAATTAAAACCTGATTTAATTATGCACTGAATGTTGGTTATATATAGATGTGCATTGAAAAATGTGAATTTAAAATACATTTTTGTTGTTTTAGTTTTTACCCCTTACACCCCCCGCCCCCCCCAAAAAGTACATAAATAAAAATAAATAAATTGCACTATATAATTTTTTTTTTTTTTTGTTTTTTACGGATAAAAGGAAAGCTAAAAATAAATACAGAGATCAATAACAAATCAATAAAGATGATGTTGTTTACAGATATAAATTGAATATAATATAAATTGAATTATATATATATATATATATATATATATATATATATATATATATATATATACACTCATACATACATACACATACACATACATATATATATATATATATATATATATATACACACACACATACACGCATATATATATATATATATATATATATATATATATATATATATATATATATATATATATATACATATATATATATACATATATGTGACAATGATATATATATATATATGTATATGTATATATATATGTGTATATATATATATATATATATATGTATATGTATATATATGTATATGTGTGTGTGTGTGTGTGTGTGTGTGTGTGTGTGTGTGTGTATATATATACACACACACACACACACATATATATATACATATACATATATATATCATTGTCACATATATGTATATATATATATATATATATATATATGCGTGTATGTGTGTGTATATATATATATATATATATATATATATATATATATATATATATATATATATGTATGTATATGTATATGTGTATATACACACACCCAGACATTTTTAAAATGCATATAAACACACTATTTTTACGCAACTCAATTCTGATTCAACTACAACCTTTTTATTTTACCAAACCTGTTATTGATCTGTGTATTTATTTATTTCTAGCTTTTCTTTTACCTGTATTGTTTTTAAATACATATATATATATATATATATATATAAAATATAATATAATAATACCATCAGGACTATATATATATATATGATAATGACAATAAACAAATTAATAAAGAAACATTTTAATTTAATTTTTGTATTAATATGTTATTAATCCAAAAAAACTAATCTGTAGGCAAAACATGGTTTTACCACCTGACGCCATCATTGCACCAATATAATGTCGTTTTGTAAGTGAGGGAGTCCTTTTTTTGAGGGATTACGATATTTTCCCCACATAATTTCATATAACTTCCCTTAATCTAATATGAACGTGTGTGACAGAGAGCAAGCTTTCTAAATGACTCCCAGCAACTCGAGCGAACATGAGAGTAATGCTAACGCAAATACAAACAAATGATACCTTTGTACCCTGTGTCATTTGTACTCTACACAGGAAGAGAGAGAGAGAGAGAGACTCACACGCGAACCGTCTCTCTCTGTGACCACTTCACCGGCAAAATGAAGAGGAAAGACAACAAATCACTCTCAAATCTGCTGCTGTTGTTCCACAGCCTATCAACGCTTCTCTCCCGCCTGGCCACGTCAATACTGAAGAGTGATGGCCGTTTGCTATATGATTGCCTTTTTTATTTTCTCTCCCTCGCTCACCTTTCTCTTCGCCTTTTTCTACTCTTCCTCCCACCGCCTAATCAGTACGGCGGGCCAAAACAAAAGAGGGATTGTCTCTTTAACTGAGAGCAGCACTGTATCACAGCTTTCTTCCCCATTTCCCCGCTTTATTAGCAGCGCAGCAGACCACTGTTTATACTAGTGGGTATTCCGTGTTTGCTGGAACAATTACAGTATGACAAATGGTCCATCAACGCCATCTATCAGAGGGCGCTTGACAGGAATCCTATATGCAGGGCGGCCATTCGTCCCCTGCTTGCCTTCTCCTGGGCACCATGCTTCAGTATCCATGACAACACGCAAGCCGCTTGCCGTGTGCGGTGCTCCTTGATGAGAGATGGCACCCAAGAGCAGCTCTGGAAATTAGCCTTTGACACCCCACCCCCCAAACGCGCTCTCAGAAGCATCCCAACCCCCCAGAGCCAGCGCGAGCACAAAAAAATGGTGCCGTGACCCGGACGGCTTCACCCCACCCCCAGCCTGGATAATCACCGGACCCAAACGCGAGCACACACACCTCCAGATCTCGCCGGCGCAGCTTATCTGAGCAACTAGAGCATGCACAAGATGGCTGATCTCCACTCCTGATATCCCATTATCCTCAGCAAATGTAAATACAATCGCCCTCGTCCCGCACCCTGCGCGCATCAGCTCTGGAAAACAAGATTGACATTTCATTGAGCGGCCTTTTGCGCTCTATATTAAACACAGGAAAGTATTTGCTTTGCAGCCAGGTTTGCAGTTGTTCATTATGCCTCACCTTTTGGCTTATTGATAGAGGGAACTCTTGGGTATTGGGAAGGAACTAAATTGCTCAGTGTGGAATACATAATATGGCTTTAATAAAGGGTTCGAATCTTCGCCAGACTGTGGGAAACCAAAAAATAAAAGTGGGAGACGCAACAGAGGGATCAATATTTGGGAGGCAGACGGTGGCGGCGGTGGCAGACGAAAGGGGTCAGATTTTGACCTCCTGGGTGACCTTTGTCTGGACTGAAACAAACACTGTCGGAGACGGCTTAAAAATATATAATGCGGGTCAATGACATCTCACTTATTGTCTGTCATGACTGATCACAAATCTTCTCTTTTTTTTTGCACAAGCTGCGGCTCACGATAAGATAAATGAAGCAAAAGTACTTGGGAAGTGAAATGTTTATGTTTTTCTTTTTTTTAAGTGTTTAAAAAGTCATTCTAGTTTTAAACACCGATGAAAAGAGCTGGAAAAAATTTGGGGAAATTCTACACTGCAATTTTGTGCATGTATACATTTCTATATAAATAATAATAAAAATATATATAAATAATACATTTAAATAAAATAGTATATAAATTATATATAAAATAAAAAATATATATAATAAAATATAAATTAAATATAATTATATATATATATATATATATATAAATATAATTTATAATATAATATATTATTTCTTTATAAATAATTAAAGTGACTCTTTTAAACCAGTGTTTTTCAGGATTCATTAATCAAAAGAGTCTGAAGACTCATGAGCAGTTACCAAATCACAACAATTTTCCACTTTCTCACAATGATGAAATATTTGAATAAATTATAGGATGGACGGTAAATTGAATATATTACAGGGTAGAAATATGTGCACACCATCCGTCATGTCATGCATTCAAATATTTAATTACAGAAAGTAATGATAACTTATATACTGTGTGTGTGTGTATATCAGTTAAACATTGTCTATTTACATGAAAAAATTATCAATTTACATCAAAAGCTGAGAGAAAATATTTAAATCACAAGCTAAACAGATACTGTAACTGAAACATATCATAAACAAGTCATAAACCAGTAAAGCTGACCTGCCGAGTTGAATAACTTATTTTATTCGTGTGGCCTGAGCTTAAATGTAAAATGTCAACAGCTATAACATGCCTGTGCCACTGGCGCCCACATTGATGTGGCAGCTCCTCTTTCTCCCGGTTGGAAAGCTGACAGTTTTGCAGAGACTTGGAGTCCTTAATTATCCCGCGACTTAGTCTAATTCAATCAACACAATTTCAATATGCTGGCAAACAGGCAAAAACACTCCCGTCCCCTCTAGTACAGAGTCTGAAATATAGACGGAGAGAACGTCAAGCTCACAGAACAGACGAAAACTAGATGCCACATAATCTCACTGCTTAATTCACATCTTTATGACTGATTATGAATGAACAGAAGCCTAGGAGTGAGCCGTTCACATGCTGCTCTCTCATACAAAAACCAGCCATGCCACTGCAATAACAAAAATACCATGACAATAGTACTGTTAAAGTACACACAAAAAAAAAATGAAATGAAAACAGCATTTTTTTCATTATAATAAATAAATAAGGTTAAAATAAACAGTATTTTTAGATAAAATAAAATACAAAAAAAAAAAAAAACAATCGATAAAATATTATATATTTTAATATTTTTAGTAGATAAAGTATATTATATATACACACACACTTATACTTATTTGTTTATATATATATATATTTTATATAAACAAATAAATAAGTGTAAATATATATTTTTTTTTATTAGGAGGTGTATATTATATATATATATATATATATATATATATATATATATATATATATATATATATATATATATATATATATATATATATATATAAAAATAAATAATATAATATAATATATACACATACATACATACATACATACATACATACATACATACATACATACATACACACACACATACCCACAAAAAAATACTAATCTATGCAACATAATAAAATGTGAAAATAAAATAAATGTGAATCCATATGAATTTTAATGAGACATCCCAAAGTAATTTTAGAATAAAGCTGTACAGTTCTTTAGTCCAGTGCAACCTTTAAAATTCAGACTTAACAGTTTCTGATCATTGATCAAGATCAATGAAGAAAAAAACCGGATTGATTTGACCCAGCAACCCTCCTGAAGGCGGTCTTGGCCTGCCCTTAAACGTTCTCCCGGGGATCCTGATGCATCCCAACACATGTGCACACGGACACGCGGACAGCGAGCAGCATAAGCCCTCGTTTAAAGGTCATTAGGTTTTAATTGCACGGCTAATTCCCTGTGAGGAACGGATGCGGGAAGGCCGGACAGGGTGTTGGGGAAGTTAAACCATCATGAATTGAGCTCTTCAGATCAGAGGACCACCCCCATTCAAGCAGCGTCCCACTCAACGCTCGCACCACGTTATTAGATTTAATAAGCTCAAATAGCAGCCCGGCCCCACGCGCCATTATGCAGCCGTTACTTTCTCGCCGACTGCCAAGACTGTTTTGCGGCGGCTTCAGACTGCCAGAGCCAACAATCGCAGATTAGTGAAGCCCTTCTCCCATTTCAACAGAGGTTAATAAAAAGCGACAGGGCTAAGTCTGCTCTGATTAACTATGCTGAGACATATTAGCGCAGTTTGTTACATCAGATCATTATTGGATTAAACGGCGCGCACGCTCGCACAACAATGAAATTTTCATTTTCCATTTACAAGATGTACACACAAAGCCAGCTCTGGGAGTACACTTGTCAGAACAAAGAGAGGGTATTATTTTTGCCTCTTTTTTTTACAATGACTAAGTCTCAAAGTGATGCTAGCGTCTAATGACGATCCATCCTCTCAGGTCAAACGCTTACTGTAAAGTTTCACCCAAACAAAAAGCAAAGATTAGTAAACATTTGCAGCAATTACCCTCAGCGAACACCTTTCGATTGCAAGGATCCGTACGTGTGTCGGGTTGAGGAGAGTGTGTGTTTAGAAGAGAGTTTGAATCATGCTTGACCTTTAAACTCTGAACTTAAACCCAAACCCTAAACATTCCTTCAACCTTAATCAACCGACTATTGAAGCAAGTTTCCTTCTGCGCAGATTAAAGAGTTGCCTGGGAAAAATCAATGGAGGTCAGTGGAGAAGAGAAGTTATTTCAGCGCTGTGTTTATAAGCTTATCATTAGGCCTAATGAGAACAACAACATGAACAGATTAGAAAGTCTATATTTCAGAGGAAAGACAATTAAGCTATATCGGAGGACGTCACCATGTGGGACAGATGGGACCGACAGTTGAGCGTTCACTTTAATATGAAGCATTTTGGGCACTAGGGCACGGTTTACACTGGTGTTAAGATGCGTTTCGGTCGATCGGTTCACGAGTGGACGAGGGAGACGCATTCCTGTTTAACCTGGTGTTTTAATCCGTCTCTTTTGTTCACTTTCAACCACTTCTGTCCTGATTTCTTCGAGGGACGAGTACATGCATGGGTTTTTCAGATCTTTGGACAAAATAATCTCATGCAACCCACCCAGAGACGATGGAAAACATACGGTTTGTGTTCTGAGAGACGCGAGAGCAGCCGAACGCTGCGAGTGAGTGTTAGAAATCAGGAATGGTGAGAGAACATTGAGTTTGATACGTTTTTCATCTTCAAACCAAGCTTGAGTCTTCAGCCGACAACGTTTGAATGCCGTCTGTCTAGCGCACATCCCATAATATTCACTCATCAGGTCAGCAGACGCTCTTTTAGTGGGTGTTCAAGCGCATTCACACACACGAGTGTTTACACTATGAAAGCGATCTGGATCAATGCGTTCTTGACTTCCTCTGGAAGTGGTGGAAGTGAACAAACTCCAGTTTTAGACTCGTTTACACCTGAATTTGCATAAGAGTGCATCTAAATCAAGCACTAATACTTTTCCTCTCACTTAGTGAACGGATTAAAAATTAACAACTAACATCCCAAACCAGAATAGAGACCAGAATATGTCGAGGACGAGTAAGAAACCACCAACAACCAACCCGAAAACCCTTCCATCTCAGTGATTTATTTTATTTTATTCTTAAATACTTAAGAATAAATACTTATTATGCATGCAATACATTTACCAGTTGTTCTCAACCACTAATTCAAGGCAAGTTTATTATAGTTAACTAAAGAAAATGTTTGTTACTTTAAATACTCTTTCCCGAAGCTCAAACAGTAGAGTGTGGCGCTTGCAACGCCAAGGTCATGGGTTCGATTCCCAGGGAAAGCAAGAACTGATTAGAATGTCAATGTGTTTCTTGAATGCAATGCAAGTCGCTTTGGATAAAAGTATTTGATAAATTCAGAAATGTAAATAAAAAATAAATTTTAACATTTATGATTTTCACACTGTAAAAAAATTAGAATTTTAACTTTAAAATGGGAAATATGACAAATCGAATTCCTAATATTAATGAAAGAATAAAAATGAAATGCTGTCGAGACTAAAATAACATTAAATCATGCTGAATTGCTGTCTCTTTAAATGAGTGACACAGTTTGAACTCCTTTACTGAAACCCATCAAGTGTTGATTGAACAGAAAACAGACATACCGTCATAAGCAACATTATCATCATGCACTTAATTCCTCCCTACTTTAAGAAAAAAGAGCCTCTGCATCAGAAGGAAATGAAACAGCAGCTGGATCCTGTCAGACAAACACTTTTCTAAACACATATTTGACTCAACTGAGCACAAAAATCATCATAACAGTTTGACTCGTTCCCATCAGGCAACAGCTTTATATGAGGAACAGACCAAATTACATCATTATTTGCTAAAATTCTTTCGTTTGACCGTAGTTCTGAAATCTTTCGTCTTTTATTAATGCCAAAACCTGTTGGCTCAATCTCGTTCTCACAAAGCTATAAATATTGCAAACTGCAATCTATTTTTAACTAGAGCTGCACGATTAATCGTTAAAAGATCATGATCTCAGTTCAAACACCCACGCGATCTTATTCCTAAATGACAATGATTCGGCTCTGTCTATTAAACCTTTGACAAGTACAATCGCAGCAAACAATCAGATCTGCGTCTTCTGACCCAGAGAGAGAGAGAGAGCGAGAGAGAGAATACAACTTTTCATCCACATTATTTCTGTCTTGCAATCATTCAAATGATGACAAAGGTTTAGGATAAAGGTTTATATCTGGGATATAAATCACCGATCTCTGATCACCGATTCACATTTCAGATCAAGATTGTATGCAGATTGGTAGGCCAACATTGCATGCAGATTACATTCAAACTACATAGAATACATTTCTTAGCAGTCATGAAGTAATTATTCAAAATATGTACCAACTCAAGTAAATGCAACAGGAAAAGCTAATGTAATTTCTACATGAAAAGTAAGTTCAGGCAAAAATTCAATCAACAAAGTCAATTGGTGCTCAATTCAAGCTGGAATGTTATAAAATTAAGTACCATAAAACACACTCAACCTTTCCGATACTGGTGTTCCCATCATGCACTGCGGCATGAATAATTAATAACGTTGATTTATCGTCGTTTTCCAGCTGCATTTGGAGTTTAGTAACTTGGAGTTAATTTTCTACTCGAAACCAAATGTGTGTTTAGCAATTATTGAGGACTTTTATTATGTAGATATGATCTATACACAATAGCTATTGTCTTATTTACTTAGATGTTTCTCAGTAAAGCACACACTTTAAAAGCATGGTTTAATTAAGCGTTAAATTGCTCGAGTAAAAAGTATTGCAAGTACAACCAAGTAGTTTTGTAAATTTGTAAATTTTACTGGTCAAGTTAATTATTTTCTTTGTTCATTTTACTTGATTCGACTTAATGTGATTTTTTGGGGGTTAAATCGCCGTGCAAAATATACCGTTTTTTTTTTTCCAGTGTATGCAAATTCAGATGCAGATTCATTCAAAAACACTGATTTATCAAGTGAGTCATTAAATGATTCATTCAAACTAATAATAAAAAAATAAAATAAAAAAAAGACTGCAGCAATTAACATTTTGTCAGAAACTCTAGTAAATTAGAAGTTATGTTTTTTCATTTAGTTGTATATTCAGAATCATGAACAGTGTTGCCAGATTGGGCGGATTCCCGCCCAATTGGGCTCCTTTTGGTCACGTCCGACCGGAAAAAAATGCATTGGGCTGGTCGATAAACATTGGGCTTGTTTTTGATGACAAACCCGCCCAAATTTCATATATAAATGCATATAAATTCCATTAAAACAAGCCTACAAATGCATATCAATTCCACTAAAACAATCCCCCTGGAAATCGTCAGTCCAATCTGGCAACACTGATCATGAACAAGAAACAAATTGCAATTCTCAATTCATTCAGAAATTTAATAAATCCAGGATCCCTCGGTAACTCCCTGTTTTTCCCGCCACACATCCGTCAGGAAGCACAGGTACTGGTTACAAGCCTTTCGCCGTATTACGCCGTATTAGCTGTCCGACCGAGGCAGAAATATTAACTTTAGCTTCAGCCGCTGCACTCATTTCACCCTCTAAAGAGAGAGAGGTCTGTCCCTACGAGAGCCCAACCTGCTTCCAACTGCAGAAGAAAGAGTGGGCTTCAATTAGTGTGTCTCTCGGGGTCCCACCGTCCCATTACCCGCCATAAATCCTGATGCTTTACGATTAGGTGCATAAAATGAGTCATCCATCTGGACAGTAAATAAAAGCTTGTCACTGGCCTGACGCCAAGCCTGAGCCAGTTTACTGGGAAACTCACCTCCATATGTGGACATCAGACATCAGAACCGCTAAAACAAGGTGAAAACACCATCACACGCCAACATGATGGAGACATGCTTTTATAATCCACTTCAATTCTGACATTTTAAACCGAGAAAAAACTTTAAACACAGAATTGCATTTTGAACTTGAATAACAGGAAGTAGAATTGAAATGAACTGAAATCAGTCTTGTTGTTAAATTCATAAAATGAAGCGATCGGCATGCTATAAAAATGTACACACACTATATATGTTTGCTAACATCAAAAGGCATATGTGCACCAACTAACAGCAGAGATTTACCAGTATACTATAAAAAACACCTTCCATTCTCCATACAAACCTTTAATTACATTCTCAAACATTGCAAACACAATTTCGCTCACAGTGTAAACAATCATAATATATTCGTGAGGTCATCACGCTGTACTAGATTGCATACTTTCTTGTGTTCTTCCTGTCTAATGTGCTTTCTCAACAAATTCGGCTTCGTCCCGTCTTTTAATAACCTTGTTCCCTCAGTGGCGCTGAGCAGAGCGCTTCAGAACAGAAGCAAGATGTGTTTGTGTGTGTGTGTGTGTGTGTGTGTTCGTTCATCTAAGTCTCATACTCATTGGTCGTTACCGCTCATTACTGACCAATGTAAAAATATTTGAGAAAACCAATTAAATCAGAAAAAGAGCGACGAGTGACGACTTTGTCCGAGATATTTGCGTTCAGCGACATTAAAGAATCGACATTAAAGAATTGAAAATACTAAGTGGAGTTACTCACGGTCAACTCGCCAATACTATTATGTCGACATTTTGAAGTGGAACCGCCAAACTCCCTATTTTCAATTCTGGCTTGAACTGTGAGATAAAAAAGGTCGCAATTATCTTTTAAGGCGGAAACAAGTTTCCATAGAATTCTAAATGTAAAAAAAGAGTCTAAAATGGTATTATAGACCTTGCAAAGAGATTTTTTTTAAATGACACCTCAATTCAACATTTATGGATCAGGGTGGAGGAACGTTTGATCTCCTACCTTGTTGAATTTCTCTCAATTGAAATTTCCTGTAATCGTGCAGCCAATTCATTTCAACTTCACACTGAATGCACATCATAAACGCAAAGGTTTTCAATGGAGTGACCCGAGAGATCTCAGATGCCGGAAGTCGTTTGACGTTCGTTTGGTCCTCTTGCATACGGCTTGAACATTTTTTATGGTGTTTTGTTTTTTATCCTTTCTGGAACTGAATAGCTTCTATAATCTGCTTTCCTGTGGTTCAAACAGTAGAGAGTGGCGTCATGGGTTCAACATCAAGGTCATGGGTTCGATTCTCAGGGAAAGGAAGAACTGATTAGAATGTGTTTCTTGATTGCAATGCAAGTCGCTTTGAATAAAAGCATCTGATAAAAGCAGAAAATGTTTGTTTTTAATCTAATCACCATTCACACTTTTTCCAATGAGCAGCATTTTTTTCTTGAACAGAAATAAAGGACAGAAATTACATTTGGATGAACTATTCCTCCAATGGTGCGATTGCCCAAAGTATGTTAGGTATGAATACTTCCTGTTCTCTTTTAAAGGCACGTCTCACTCTCGCTTAGATTTCATGCACAAGTCCTTCAACTCGCACGCAATCGCACCCTTCAGCCGCTGAACAAATGAAGACAAATATTTCAAGATCTTAAGCTGGGTTATGACTCAAAAACATTCATTGTTGCCTGGCAGACTTGTGCATTTAATATTTAAAAAAAACTTTCAACTCTTTGTTTGCTTGCCTTTATCTTTTTAACATGATGCAACATCCAGGAACGAGGAGTCAAGCAGGAAACGAGCTGCTTCAGGCCTGCCGTGTGTGAGCGCCGGAGGCCAGGGGCCGCTGGAAACCTCACCGTAGGGGCCGCGCCACTCAAGACACACACTCCCTCGTCCGAACGACATCATAAACGCTGGCGATTTGTTTGCGCTGCACTGAAATGAGTCCCTGAATGACTGCGGTGCATATCAAACAGAGGAGCGTTGGGATGTTTTCGTGGAAGTCAGCAAAGAAACGGTGGATACTGACCCTTTTTTAGGGATTACGGAGCGCGTCGCAAGCTAGATTCAAACCTACACTGACAGCATGAGCACCACGACGCAATGTCTTTAGAAAAAGTGCATTATTATTATTATTATGACACCATGATTTTTAAAGGATTGAGGAGTTCACCTAAAAATAAATCTAATATTTATCGTTTTTTGACTGAGAACTGACATTTTGTGTCATTCATGTCAAATCTGGTGCATCTTAGTATGAATATATGCAAATGAGCTCAGGTGGATAGGAATAGTTTCAGTGAATAAAATTTCTCACACAAAGAAAATTACATGGCTTTCGTATTCAGAAGACGCAGGAGATTTTGGAAAAAAATTATGAATGATGACAAAAAAATACTTTATGGTAAACTTTTTCTAAAAATAATAAAAATAAATAAAAAATACAAATTAAATACAGTCATAAAAATATGTTTACACTTAATAAATACAATTATTATGGTTATAAAAGTATTTGAGTAGGAAATCAATAAGAATAAAACATTTAATTATATTAATAAATAATTCTATATATAAAATGCATTAAAATACATTTACAAATATTAATGAATAATAAATGTATTTATAAATACTATAAAGCTTTGAGTAATAATGTAATTAAAATAATACATTTATTTAAAAATAAACAAATAAATGCATTAATAAAAATATTAATAAGTTATAAATAAATTATAATAACCTAAATATAAAATAACAATTTAATGGTAATAATAAAATAGAAAATGTAGCAAAATTCCTACATTTGTGCATAAATAAACATGTAGTGTTTATAAACAAACAAAGACAAAACTAGTATAGAATACATTTTAAATAAGCTAATGACCTTTAAATGTGTGTTTGTCACACGTGAGAACGGGTCAGCAGAGGGCATCCTCTCCTTCATCAGCTCATTCTCATTGGCTGTTTAAAGCCACGGCAAAACTGTTCTTAACTCCAGCAAACTCCATCCTCGAGTGCCAACACCGCCGACTCCTGTCCCGCTACATCACGTCTGTCAGACACAAGAACTGCACTTCCTATTAGCGGCAGGTATTTTGCAGTTGCTCCCAATTTCAAAACACTGTAAAAATCACAGTTGAGGGGACGTATTTATTATTGCTCTGTGCGCGGGGAGGATAGTAGACTGATTTATTGCGCCGCAATGTTAAAAGTAGGACACTTTCACAAGAGGGGGAAGTTCTAAAGAAGATGTGCGGAGAGCTTATTTGCTATAGGCAAGCAATCAGTGTGGAATTCAAAAGCGAGCCTGGCCTCCAGAGCTCTATAATAAGGGAATGAGACGGGGGGGGGGGGGGGGGGGGGGGGTTACACGTTTAAACCCACACACACACAAACATTATCCCATGTGACACTATAAAAGTATCCTGAAAGCAAGGCCAGCTATTGTCTCTTTCTTCCGACATGACTATGAACATGTTTTTATGTGTGGTCCGAAATGTGGCGAGTGAAAGCGAGCTTTCAGGAGATCTGAGCGGCTGTGCTGGTCAGCTGAGGTTATTTTAACACAA